>ML663013.1:3460517-3488642 GCA_007570785.1 Antilocapra americana | reverse complement strand
AGATTTCCCGGGGGGTAGGGAGGAGGGAGGGGGGTTCTGGAGGGGAAGCATATGTAAACCCATGGTGATATCATGACAATGTATGGGAAAAACAATAAAAATAAATAAATAAAAAAAATAAAATTAAAAAAAAAAACAAATGAAAACCATTCATCTTAAGAGGAAACTGATGGCTCTTAGCTTTCTTCTCCTCCGAAGGACAAACCCTAACGATTCTAAGAAATTTCCAAATATATCACCATTGGAAATCCAAAGTTTTATACCCATTCTGCACCTCCTACCTGGAAGGATCCTGGTAGACCCAGAGTCATGGACATATCCCCAATTCTTTGCTAGGAAGCAGAGTTCTTGTGGAAAGCTACCAGACTTCGTGTTAACAAGAGTCATTTTTATAGTTGCACCTATTAAGCTAACTATACCACTTAGGTGATCACAGAAGGTGGAGTTCAAGGCAGCCCAAGCCTGAATCATTTCCGGGAGAGGGTGTTAATAGAATCCTTTGGTCAGAAGCAGCCTTGCTTCTGCAGGAGCCCCGGGGAACCTGCCTTGTATATTACTTGGTTTGAAGAAGGTCATTGCATCTGTTTATTTTGTATTAAATACTTTCTGGAGCTTTCAAGATGGGGATGAAATGTATAAAGAAATGAAAAGAAAATGGTTTTAGATCCTTAGAATCCATTCTAAAACAGATTATCCTAAAAGCAGAGGATTAAAATTAAATCAGAGATATTAAAGGAAAAGAATTAAATATGGATTTCTTGAAAAGGTGGATGAGGGATTTCCTTCGCTGGAAAATCATAGAGTTTCTTTCTTTCTTCTTCTTCCTTCCATTTTTTTTTTTTTTTTTTTTTTGTATGTGTGTGTGTGGCCCCTTCTCTTCTATCTTCATTTTGACACCCAGCATGAGGCTTAGCACAATTTATTTCATGTTCCCTGTCACAAAGCACACCCACCAGAGTTCTTGTTGGAGAAGCTATTTGTCTGTGGCTGGCCCAGCAAGTGCCAATGCCGGGAAGTTCCATGGGCACAGTTATAGAGGTTTACAAGTGGTGTGAGGACATGCTGAGCTGAGTTGAGCTGAGCTTGGTCCCAGGGAGAGAGCCTGGCTGCCCAGGTTCAGAGCCATCACCTGCTTCTAAACGAAAATGCCCTGCTGGGCCCAGGTCCTGGAAAAATGATATTATGCTGAGTCACTGGCCCCCTGCCAAGCAGCTCCCTTCACCACAAGCCTCCTCCTCACCCCGACCCTGCTCCTGCGTGTACAAGCCTGTGTGCCCTGCTCCCCAGTTCAGGACCACCCTCCCTCCTTCTCCAACACTGAATCTGTAAATAATGCCAGAGTTCTGCCACCTGAAGAAAGGCCCTTTCAATCTTGAAACATGCGTTGCAGACACGAATCACAGTCCTCCATTCAGTGTGCAGGTAATAAAACTTGCTTCCTCTTTCTGTAACTCAAGTTTATTTTCATTTTGAGCTATCACTCCACTAGGTTGGGAGAAACCCTAACCCAATCAATTCACTTTCCTGTGACTGTGCCTAAATCCTAGGGACTTACTTGGTGCACAGCCTGTGGGCAGGGGTGCCATCTGGCCCTTGATGTCAACAGCCAACGTGGGTATCCACTAGCACCCCCTTCATCTCTCTCCTCCATGTACTCAGGCCAGCTCTCCTCTGCTCCTCTGCCTGTGGAGGGTCCAGGCATGACTGCTCTTCTGGGCCTTGGGTGGGGCTGGGAGGGCTGAGGGTGGTCACCCAGCTTCCAGGTTCTACCCCTGATGTCTCCATAAACCCGCTCACTCACCTTCCCTGAAACTCAGTCAATTGTGGACGCCACTGGGTTTGTTCAGTTTGACATAACTTGTTGCTGCTGTGACTGCAAGATAATCACAGTGGAGTAGAGGAGGCAAAGACAGGAATTATCAAGGGACAAAAACAGTCAGTGCCTTGAAAAATATGACACCACCTTCCAGGTGACCACACAGCAGCAGCCCCAATGTGTTCTGTCTGCCACCCTTTTCATTTTTCTTTTTTAATTGGAGGATAATTGCTTTACAATGTTGGGTTGGTTTCTGCCGTACGACAACACGAATCAGTCATATATAAATGTGTGTTGGAGGGAGAGCACATGTAAACCCATAGCGATATCATGTCATTGTATGGCAAAACTAATAAAAAAAAAATGTGTGTGTGTGCTACACACCCCTCTCCCTTACGCCTCCCTCCTCCCCCCATCCCACCCATCTGCGTTATCACTGAGCACCAGGTTCAGCTCCCTGTGTTACACAGCAGCTTCCCACCAGCTGTCTATTTCACACGTGGTGGTATATATATGCCAATGCTATTTTTTCAATTTGTCCCACCCTCTCCTTCCCCTGCTGTGACCACAAGTCCATTCTCTATGTCTGCATCTCTATTCTTTTCCTGCAAATAGTTTCATCAATGCAATTTTTCTAGATTCCGCATATATGCTTTAACGTATCCATGCATGCTAAGTCTCTCAGTTGTGTCTGACTTTGTAACCCCATGGACGATAGCCCGCCAGGTTCTTCTATCCATGGGATTCTCCAGGCAAGGATACTGGAGTGGGTTGTTTTCCTCCTCCAGGGGAATCTTCCCAACCCAGGGATCAAAACCACATTTCTTACGTCTCCTGTGTTGGCAGGTGGGTTCTTTACCACTAGCACCACCTGGGAAGCCCATATGCATTTATTTACGATATTTATTTTGCTCTTTCTGACTTCACTCTGTATGGCAGACTCTAGGTTCACCAACATCAGTTCAACCAATTCACCACCTCCCTTTTCAGAAAGTGATAGAAGAGAGGGTCGGAGACAAGGCAGCCTGTGGTCATGGTGGGGACAAACCAGGACCCCCTCCCTGGAAGACAGGGTGTGAGCCAGAAAGGACAGCAGGATATTTTAGGAGAGAACATCCTCCCACGCAGATGGGCTGGCCCTCCCCAGAGCTCCTGGGCATTTGTGTGGTGAGCTCGCAAGGCACTCGGATCTCCTTGCAGCCGCCACCTCCCTTCTGCCAACACAACACACACCACATGATCAGGACGGGCATCCCAAGGCTCCTGGGGTCCTTCCAGCAATTCAGGGAGTGGAGCTGATGGCTGCTACTGAGATGAAGCCTTTCCTCTTTTAGCCTTCCCCTCCTAGGTATGAGTCTTCCAAACCCAAACAGAGCTGCTCTTCCTGCCAGGGAAGACAGGGGTGATTCTGTGGCCAGAATCCTTGAGATCGTGAGTTCTGAGGTCAGGAGACTTAGGTTCAAAATTCTTGCCATGACTCAACCTAGCAGTGTGATCAGATCATAGAGAAGCTCTCCTTTATCTGTCTATAAACTCTCAGTTCAGTTCACTTTGGTTCAGTCAGTCAGTTGTGTCCCATGGACTGCAGCATGCCAGGCCTCCCTGTCCTTCACATCTTCCGGAGCTTGCTTAAACTCATGTGCATGGAGTCGGTGATGCCATCCAACTGTCTCCTCCTCTGTCGTCCCCTTCTCCTCCTGCCCTCAACTTTCCCAGCATCAGGTTCTTTTCCAACAAGACAGCTCTTCACATCAGGTGGCCAAAGTATTGGAGTTTCAGCTTCAGCATCAGTCTTTCCAATGAATATTCAGGGTTGATTTCCTTTAGGATTGACTGGTTGGATCTCCTTGCTGTCCAAGGGACTCTCAAGAGTCTTCTGCAACACCACTGTCTGAAAGCATCAATTCTTCGGCCCTCAGCCTTATTTATGGTACAGTTCACACATCCATACCTACTACTGGAAAATCCATAGCTTTGATTATATGGACCACTGTCGGCAAAGTAATATCTCTGCTTTTTAATACTCTGTCTGGGTTTGTCATAAGTTTTCTTCCAAAGAGCAGTCATTTTTTAATTTCATGGTGGCAGTCAACCATCTGCAATGATTTTGGAGCCCAAGAAAATAAAGTCTGTCACTGTTTCCATTGTTTCCTCATCTATTTGCCTTGGAAGTGATGAGACTGGATGCCATGATCTTAGTTTTTTGAGTGTTGAGTTTTAAGTCAGCTTTTTCACACTCCTCTTTCACCTTCATCAAGAGGCTGTTTAGTTTCTCTTCACTTTCTACCATTAGGGTGGTATTGAGGTTTAAGCCAGCTTAAACTCACAGAAGCCCATGAGAATGGAATGAGGACATTTGTATGGAATCCTTAGCATGATGTCTGGCACATGGCAGGAGCTGATGACCCGGGAAGTCAGCTCATTCCATTATTATGACAACCAGCTTCGCCCCAGCCCATCGCCTCACCCTTCTCCCTGGTCAGGCAGATCTTGGGGGAAGGGGTCCTCCAAATTCCCCTCCTCCCAGGAGCGAGGCTTAGGCCTCTGCTGACCCATCCCCAGGGAAGCCCTGTCTTTGCAACCTGATCCAGGGTGCCCTGATTTTGTAGTGTGTTTATTGAGTAAAGGGCTGACTACAGTACCCTCTCTTCCTCCCCACTCCACTCAGCCTTAGCAGTCCTCACTCTGCATGGGGACATGTTCTGAGTGGCCCAGTTAGCATCAGGGAGCCAAGACCATGCCACTTCTGTGCCAGTCACTCATCACCAGGCAATCCTACAGTCTTTGCTATAAACTGACCTTTCCAAGCCAGCACTCCCTTATGTCTGAGAGTGTTACCTTGGCCCCCATTTATGGGTAAAGAGGCCTGCAGAACAAGGATATCTGACCCTGAGTCCCAATATTTCTGAGGTTCAGCTGGCCGGAAGTCAGAGACTACAACATTTCTTTCTGGTGGCTTTGGGGAAGAAGCTGTGATTTTCCTTTGGGACAGTCTCTCCCTGGTTCTGGGAAAGACCATTCTGGCACCTATTTTACAGGGTATAGATACAAGTCCCATGTTCACATCTGGATGAACAAATTTGGAGGCAATTTCTCTGATTGGATGGTGGACCTCCAGTTTTGATAATTTAGAAGATGGCCTCTGCAGCAGTTGGGGATGTCTCTCCAAAGATGATTTTGATGCTAGCTAATTTCTTTCTTTTTAATTAATCTTTATTGGAGTATGTGCTGTGCCATGCCATGCTCAGTCGTGTCTGACTCTTTGCAACCCTATGGACTGTAGCCGCCAGGCTCCTTGGTCCATGGGATTTCCCCCAAGGTAAGAATACTGGAGTGGGTTACCATGCCCTCCTTCTGGGGATCTTCCCGACCCAGAGATCAAACCCACATCTCCTGTGTCTCCCGCCTTGCAGGCTGATTCTTTATTGTTGAGCCATTGGGAAAGCCCTAGTTTGCTTTATAAAGTTGTGTTAGCTTCCTGCTATACAGCAAAGTGAATCAGTCATATGTACACATATATTCACTGTTTTTTGGATTTCTGTCCCATTTAGGCCACCACAGAGCACTGAGTAGAGTTCCCTGTGCTATACAGTAGGTTCTCATTAGTTATTTGCTTTATACATAGTAGATAACATGCATCTCCCAATTCATCCCATACTCCTTTTCCCCCTTGGTGTCCATACGTTTGTTCTCTACATCTGTGACTCTATTTCTGCTTTGCAAATAATTTCATCTGTACTATTTTTCCAGATTCCACATATAAACAATATATAGTATTTGCTTTTCTCTTTCTGACTTACTTCCCTCTAGGTCCATCCAGGTCTCTGCAAATGGCACAATTTCAATCCTTTTTATGGCTGAATAACATTCCATTGTATGTATGTACACATCTTCTTTATCCATTCCTCTGTCATTGAACATTTAGGTTGCTTCCATGTCCTGGCTATTGTAAACAGTGGGGTGGGAGTGGGGATAAGGAGATGGGAATACCAGACTGACTCAGGTGTGGAAGGAAACATCTCCTAATTTGGGGAAGCATGGGGCTCAGCAAAAAGGTCACTGTGGGGAGGGCAGTGGGGACAGAGATAGGAATCCTGTGAGATCTGGGGGTGATGCCCTTTGCAGGAAGTGAAACCCCAGAGCCAGTTTTAAGGTTTTATTTCCTTTCATGTAATTCCTTCAAGTCTCAGTGAAGTTTATAAACAGGTCAGTGTTTGGGTTAGTCCATTAGAAGATAAAGGGGGGAGTCAGTGTTTAAATCTGGGGCCAAGGCAGACTGTTGGAGGAGGGGGACCCTTCTCTAAAGGAAGGTCCCCCATTCAGCAACTGGGGTGGATTTTCTGGATGTGTGTGGACGGTGGACACTGCCTTGCCTGAAAAGCATCTGATGCAGTGGACATTTGTTTTCTTGATAGAGAGAGACATAAGAATGCACATGAATTCACTCACTCACAGTTTATTATTTTTATAATTTTTTTTACTTTTGGCTCTGCTGGGTCTTCGTTGCAGCACAGGCTTTTCTCTAGTTACGGTGAGTGGGGGCTACTCTCTAGCCGTGGTGCAGGGGTTTCTCATCACGGTGCCTTCTCTTGTTGGGGAGCACAGGCTCTAGGGCACACAGGCTTCAGTGGCTGCAGCTCCCGCGCTCCAGAGCACGGGCTCAATAATTGTGGCCCACGGGCTTAGCCACTCTGGGCATGTAGGGTCTTCTCAGATCAGGGATAGAACCCGTGTCTTCTGCATTGGCACGTGGATTCTTTGCCACTGAGCCACCGGGGAGACCCTCACAATTTATTTTTAAGCACACATTGTGTTTCAGGCCCTGTGGGAGGTGGTCAGGGTACACAGTGAAGAGACGGTGGTGGTTCTTGCCCAGATGGAATATCTGTCACCAGGAGTTGATCAACAATAACATAATCATCCTATAGGCAATACACTGGGCTTCCCGGTGGCACTAGTGGTAGAGAACATGCCCGCCAATGCAGGAGGCATAAGAGATGCAGGTCCAATTCCTGGGTCAGGAAGATCCCCTGAAGGAGGGTATGGCAAGCCAGTCCAGTATTCTTGCCTGGAGAATCCCAGGGACTAAGGAACCTGGTGGGCTACAGCTCCTGGGGTCACAAAAGAGAAGAACAGAGGACAGTGTGAGGATGTTAACTGGCAACCTAATGTACAACTTTGAATTAGTTTATTGAAACATTATATTTTATTATATTTTCAATAGCAGATTATTATATTATTTAAACACCAAATTTTATTGGCATTTCATCATAAAACAGCAATTAACATCTACTAATAATGAAGTCCCAGACATTGTCCTGATTTGCTTGCTTCTGAGATACGATTCTAAAACAGAATCCTGGCTGTTCCCTCCCAGCCACAAATACAGTGTGGGGGCAAGAGCGGCCCAGAAAAGAGGGCTGGTCAGCAACAGGTGGGTTTAATGGGCTGAATGAGGAACCATCAAGATTCATATGTCGAAGTCCGGAGCCCCAGAACCTCAGATACAACTGTGTTTGGAGACAAAGCCTTAAAAGAAATAATTAAGCGAAAACAAATTTATTGGGGTGGGCCTGAATCCAACAGGCCTGGTGTGCTTATAAGAGGAGGAGATTAGGACACAGACACACAGAGGGAAGACAGTATGAAGACAACTGGGAGAAGACGGCCGTCTGCAAGCCAAGGAGAGAGGCCTCAGGAGAAAGCAACTTGGCCAACATCTTGATCTCAGACTTCAGCCTCTATTTCTGTTGTTTAAGCCCCCTACTCTGGTAATATTGCTATGGCAGCTGTAGAAAAACAACACAGTGGGAAAGATCTTCCAGAAGGAGGCAGAGGAGCCGGCTCCTCTGCGTGCCCAGCACCCCACGTCTCTTCTCTGTGTGCTGTGAGTCAGGCCTGCCTCCTCTCCGAGCAGACATGGGGCCCCTGCTTCTACAGGCAGGGGTGGAGTTGGGGGTGGGCAGGGCAGTCAGAGATTGAGAGCAACACTGCTCTTTCCCTGAGCCCCATTTATTTTCCCTGATGCCCACTCAGTCCTTTCACCAGACTGACTGTAACCCCAAAACTGAGAGCCTGATCTATCCTCCTGCAGACTCTGTGAATGTCACAAGTTTCTTGCCTTCTCCCCTCTCCCTTCAACCACCGAGTGAATACAAAACAATCTCCTGAAAGTCCCCAGCAGCAATTGTCTCTCCCAGAACGAGGGGCATGGAGCTCTTAGTTTAAAGGAGATTACATCCTCGGATTTAATGAGAGCCACTGTGAAAGCAGTGTCCCGGAGAAAAGGGGGAAAAAACACCATCAAAAAAAAAAAAAAAAAAAGAATAGCTATCCAATTAGTGTCTCTAACATGGCCTCATTATAATCCACGTCTGACATTTGCCAGTGGTGTTAGATTTGAGCTGCAAAAAAATGTCTTTTGTAAAGCAAATTGACATTTGCTATCACCCTCCCCCACCCCCTGGAGTCCTAAGACTTAAGCACTTACTGTGGCAGCTGGGATTAGGGAAAGAAGGCAGAGGGACCACAAGTGAACTAATTCATGACTGGGGAGGACAAGATGCCTGATGGAGGAGGGGGAGAGGGCAGAGAACATCCCAGCTACGTGTGAACGACCCTCACCTACTATGTCTCTGTGTGATTTCCTTTTTAGGGAACATTTAATAAGAGACAGAAGCCAGATTTGGTTGAGCTGAACGCAGGATCGCCATGGCAACCTTCCTTTGGAGGTTATCCAAGTCAGGTAGTGACAGCAAAGCTGAGTTAAAGGTCATCCCTGCTGAGAAAGATGGGCATTGATAAAGTATTTTAACAAGACCCAGAGGAGCTGGTATTTGAGAGCAACTCACAGAGGATCAACTAGACCCTAGGAATGAGAGGCAAACAACAGCAGGGTGAGAGGGGGCGTTCTGTGGGGGATTCCATCAGAGCCCCATGCTGGAGCTGTAAACACCTCGTTCTCCACGCAGAGAACTTGGGTATCCACCAAAAGCTCAGACTTGACACGATTTGTATTTGCTCAAAGGAAGGGTTAAAACCCATTGGCATCTGGATGGTAAAGAAGTACATCTGTGCAATTCTGTGCCGGAGACACTTTCAGGCATTCCTGAAAAGTTCTGAACGAGCCAAATTTTTGCAAATGGAACAGCACTGACCTTCTTATCACTCCCAGAGATGCTTTATTTAATCTCTTTTCTATTAGAACATCACTTTAAAATCTTAGAGTCAAGAACACTTTTCTAGCACGATGCTGAAGCCAGAAATCGCTGAGGAAACCACATACATATGAATGTGTGGCTGGCTGCAAGGAGAAGATGTAAAATGAATTTTAAACATAAGAAAATATGACAGAACTAAGATCCCACATGCTGCGGAAGCAACTAAGTCCGTGCGCCACGACTATTGAATCTACGCACAACTAGAGAGTCGGTGCTCCTCAATGAAAGTTCCCGCGTGAGGCAAGGAGAATCCGGCACGCTGCAACTAAGACCCAATGTAGCCAAATCAACAAGTATTTTTTGAAAAAGGAAGAAAATAACAAAATAACCCAACATCCCTCATAAATAAGCAAAGGCCTATTTAAATGATAGCAAATAAACATAGGTACATGAAAACAATAGTATTTTACTATCATATAATCAAGGATCTAGCAGTGTGGTAATACTTAGAGTTGATGGGGTGTGAGGAAACAAGCATTCTTACACACTCTTGGCAAGAGTGTAAACTGGTGCCACTCATTGGTAGACAGTTTGTATAAATCTATCAAAATTTAAAATGGACCTCCCTTTGAAATGGAAATTCCACTTCTGCATAGCTGCTCTCATGCAAAGAAATATGGACACAGATGTTCATTCATTGCAGCATTGTTTATACTAGCAACAGATTAAAAACAATGTGAAGGTCCCCCAGGAGACAGATGGAAGAAATTACGAAAGAGCCATAACATGGAATAATAGAAAGAATGGACATGTATGGGTGTTGACATAAAATAATCTCCCTAATACATTACATGAAAAAAGCAAGTACAGTATCATATGCTCACCTGTACATTTCCCCAATTGTAGAATTTCACCACGTGCATATATTAATTGTTTAATTTTAAAAGTCAGGCTTAAAATGTCATCTGGGATTTGAATTATGGACCATTTGTTCCCCATGGTTGGGGCTTCCCTGGTGGCTCAGATGGTGAAGAATCCGTCTGCAATGCAGGAGACCTAGGTTCAATCTCTGAGTCAGGGAATGACCACCCACTCCAGTCTTCTGGCCTGGAGAAGTCCATGTTGGTAACCCCAGCATCCAGCTCTCCTTTCCTCCTCACAGAACCTCAGGACTCCAACCATCCCTTAAGTAGCCCATGTGATTCAAAGGACATAAACCTACCCAACTCCAGTGGTGGGCCCTGAGCCAGCAGGTTTCAGATTTCAGGAAGCATCAGAGCCAGCTGAAGGGTTTATTAAATCAGAGTGTCTGATGAAGTAGATCTAGAGTGGGGCCCTGAGAAGTTTCATTCCAAAGAAGCACTGATACTGCAGGTCTGAGGACCACATCTGGAGAACCCATGATCTAAACCAGAAAATCCTTCCTTTGTGTTAATGATGGCTTCAGAGCCACAACAGCAACACCATCTGAGATAACTGATGTGAGTTTGATGGGATGTTTTGTGGAAGAACACTTCCTTCTCTTCAAAAAGAAGCACAGAGTAAACCACACTTTCTTTCCTCTTCCCCTCACCCGAACATGAATGGGA
The DNA here is from genome assembly GCA_007570785.1 of Antilocapra americana. Taxonomy (NCBI): domain Eukaryota; kingdom Metazoa; phylum Chordata; class Mammalia; order Artiodactyla; family Antilocapridae; genus Antilocapra; species Antilocapra americana. The sequence continues at coordinate 3,478,077 of ML663013.1, read as the reverse complement.
CAGGGATGAAACCCTAACTGTTACTGGGAGGTATCTTATAACCACAAGAGAAATCACCCTTAAGATGCTACTAATACTGTGAAAGGAGCAGAAAGATGAAAAGCTTTAAGTCCTGGATCTGAGGTCCATCCCACTGCTAGATTTCCTTCCATGTGAGCCAATGCATTTGATTACATTCAGGCCCCTCTACACTGTGGCTTCTGTTGTTGTTTAGTCACTAATTATTGCTCGACTCTTTTACGACCCCATGGACTGTAGCCTGCTGGACTTCTCTGTCCATGGGATCTCCTGGCAAGGATACTGGAGTGGGTTTCCATGCCCTCCTCGGGGGGATCTTGCCAACTCAGGGACTGAACCCACATCTCTTACATCTCCTGCCTTGGCAGGGGAATTCTTTACTGCTGAGCCACCAAGGAAGTCCTTTGTCTTCTGTTACCTGTGGACAAACACTTTCCAACTGACACAAGTCTAGAAAAGACATTATTTTTAAAATATTTAAAGTTAAAGCCATTTTCTTTATGGCAAAATGCCATAAACTTAGCATAGACTAATAATAGATTGGGGAAAATATTTGCAACATGTGCTTTATATGTCCCATGTCAGTTAATACTCTGGTCAAGCAAGCCTTCTTGCTCTCTCTCAATCCAGTGCTACACAGAAGTAGGTATGAAGAAATACAACTCTGAATCAAAGCTCAGGGAAAGAACATTATTTAATAAGTAGCTCTACAGGGTCAAAGCCTACAAAGAGGTTGGAACACTCAGAAAAAAACATCCTTTATGAATGTTTATCCCATCTATCTTCTCTACAAGCCACAGAGCCTGGCAGTTGCCTCCAATCTTCTCTGTCTCCATCCGTCCTCCAAAACGTTGCCTGATTCTTCTCTTTATGATGCCTGCCCTCTCTAGATAAGTCACTATCATGTAAAGTCATCCAATCCTCTTGGCTGCTACCAATACTGTCTTTCCCATTTACTCCTGGTGCGGCTGAGGTGAGGGAGGGGTGAATGAGAGGAAAGCAGTGACATTTATACCTGTAACCAATGTAGAGATATAAAAGTGACAAGGATATAGATATATACAAACCAATGTAGAGATGAAGAAGTGACAGCAGAATTTAAGTAACTTAGTCCAAAGTCACACCTGGAAAACCCAAGCTGTCAATCATTACACTAATCTGCCATCAACAAAGGACTGAGAATATTAATGCAAAAATCACTCTTACAAATCAAAGAAGAGGAAAACCACCCTAATGGAAACATTCTCAAAGAACACGCACAAGCAAATTAAAGAGAAACAAATTGAAAAAGAGGTTCAAGCTCACTAGTAGTAAAATGAATGGAAATTAAAACAATATTTCAGCTGGCAGAAGAGTGAAGTGTTTTTTTTTAATTAATTATAATTCATGTTGGCTGGGGTATAGAGGAAAAGGAACTCCCACACTATGTTCACGGGAGAGTAACTGAATAAAAATTAGGTAGTATCTCCCCAAATTTAAAATCAGCATACATTTGACCCTGCAATTGTGTTTCTAGTCATTTATCTTAATGAGTTCATCAGACAAGCAGAAAAGAAATATGTACAAGAATGCTTACAAAGCCTGTGTTTTAGTAGTAAAATATGGAAAGAACTTAGAGCCCATCCATAGGGGATTAAACACTGTATCGGAGAGAAAGAAAATAATAATACTTGTTACAAAATTCCCAGTACAGAACCCCTCAACTGACTTCCTTGCCTACTTGATCTTAGGCCACATGGACAAGCACAGGCTCCATCAGCAGAACCCAATCTTGTCTCTGTAAAACTCATAGCAGACAGCCCCAAAGCAGAATGGGGGATCTCAGCCTATCCCTGGAAGGTGGAGGGGCTGAGCCTCACAGACCAGCTTCTTCTCCAAGCCCCTTCTCATTGGAGGATTAAGTAAGGAATTAGAGAAAGGCCGAGGTGTTATTATAATAGAGTTCCTACTATCTGGAAACATGAAAACAAGAGAAGAGGGGTTCCCCTTATCCCAACATTGCATAGGTTTCAATATTCATAGAAAACATGTCTGGAGATGAGTATCTATCAAAATGGTCTCAGTAGTGGAACTATTTCCTTTTCTTCTTTAATTCACCATTCTAGCATGCCTCATTAGTGACAGAATCAGCCAGACACGTGGTTGCCTACTGCAGAAAGAGAAGGGAAGGGAAGTAGCTTTATGTACCTAGAATGTGCTGGGCTGCGCAGCCTTTATGTGCTTTGCTGTGCTATGTACACATTGGACACTTTGAGGATGCTTCCCTGATGAGTGAGTAGCCAGAAGCCTCACACTGCCTTACCCTGGGGAATTTAGGAAATTGTAGAATGTTGCAAGGCAGCAGGCCTGCAGTGAGCCTACTGTGATGGGGGGCCACATGGTTGGGGGCAAGGGGAGTCCATAGGAGGCAGAGGTTGCAGAGGGGATGGCCCAAGCCAGCAGCCAGGTTGAAAGTGTAGCTAGACTCAAGGTCTGCAAGGTCAACAAGAACTAGGCAGGGTTTAGCCAGTAGGGTAGGGGTAGAAACAAGTCTCATCTTCAACAGGTATAAGTGGCAGATACCAGAAGGGTGCCCATTAAGAAGGAATGACAGACTCTCTCCAGAGGAATCAAAGAATCCAGTGGATGACAAAAGGATCCCTTCAGTTCAGTTCAGTTCAGTTCAGTTGCTCAGTCACGTCCAACTCTTTGAGACCCCATGAATTGCAGCATGCCAGGCCTCCCTGTCCATCACAAATTGCGGAGTTTACCCAAACTCATATCCATTGAGTAGGTGATGCCATCCAGCCATCTCATCCTTTGTCATCCCCTTCCCCTGCTGCCCCCAGTCCTTCCCGGCATTAGAGTCTTTTCCAATGAGTCAACTTGTCTCATGAGGTGGCCAAAGTATTGGAGTTTTAGCTTCAACATCAGTCCTTCCAATGAACACCCAGGACTGATGTCCTTTAGGATGGACTTGTTGGATCTCCTCGAAGTCCAAGGGATTCTCAAGACTCTTCTCCAACACCACAGTTCAAATGCATCAATTCTTTGGCTTTCAGCTTTCTTCACAGTCCAACTCTCACATCCATACATGACTACTGGAAAAACCATAGCCTTGACTAGATAGACCTTTGTTGGCAAAGTAATGTCTCTGCTTTTTAATACGCTATCTAGGTTGGTCGTAACTTTCCTTCCAAGGAGTAAGTTTCTTTTGATTTCATGGCTGCACACACCATCTACAGTGATTCTGAAGCCCAAAAAAAAGAAAGTCTGACACTGTTTCCACTGTTTCCCCATCTATTTCCCATGAAGTGATGGGACCAGATGCCATGATCTTAGTTTTCTTAATGTTGAGCCTTAAGCCAACTTTTTCACTCTCCACTTTCACTTTCAGCAAGAGACTCTTTAGTTCCTCTTCACTTTTTGCCATAAGGGTGGTATCGTCTGCATATCTGAGGTTATTGATATTTCTCCTGGCAATCTTGATTCCAGCTTGTGCTTCTTCCAGCTCAGCGTTTCTCATGATGTACTCTGCATATAAGTTAAATAAGCAGGGTGACAATATACAGCCTTGACGTACTCCTTTTCCTATTTGGAACCAGTCTGTTGCTCCATGTCCAATTCTCACTGTTGCTTCCTGACCTGCATACAGGTTTCTCAAGAGACAGGTCAGATGGTCTGGTATTCCCATCTCTTTCAGAATTTTCCACAGTTTATACCCAAGACAGACAGGCCATGGTGGAGAGGTCTGATAGAATGTGGTCCACTGGAGAAGGGAATGGCAAACCGCTTCAGTATTCTTGCCTTGAGAACCCCATGAACAGTATGAAAAGGCAAAAAGATAGGATACTGAAAGATGAACTCCCCAGGTCGGTAGGTGCCCAATATGCTACTGGAGATCAGTGGAGAAATAACTCCAGAAAGAATGAAGGGATGGAGCCAAAGCAAAAACAATACCCAGTTGTGGATGGGACTGGTGATAGAAGCAAGGTCTGATGCTGTAAAGAGCAATGTTGCATAGGAACCTGGAATGTTAGGTCCATGAATCAAGGCAAATTGGAAGTGGTCAAACAGGAGATGGCAAGAGTGAAAGGATCCCTTCGCTGCTATGAAATCACATGCATCTATACCTGTACCCAATAAAACATCTTGAAAAGACAGCAAGAATAGAGCATTTGAAAGAAGAAATATTGGCCAGGTAGAGGTTTGAACATTAACTTTGATTAGATATTTATAGATGACAGTTAGGACTAACTTGTGAGAACTGTTACAAGACTACAAAAGAGCTACTGATTCAGTTGTGTCTGACTTTTTGCGACCCCACAGACTGTAGCCCACCAGGCTCCTCTGTCCATGGAATTTCCCAGGCAAGACTACTGGAGGGGTTGTCATTCCCGTCTCCAGAGGATCTTCCTGACCCCAGGATCAATTCCGTGCCTCCTGCATTGCAGGCAGATTCTTTACTATCTGAGCCACTTTGGAAGCCTTCAAGATTACAAGACTGCAAAAAAGAAAAGTTAATATACATACAGTGTTGACTAGTTGCCGTTCAGTCACTCAGTCACGTCCAACTCTTTGCAAACCCATGGACTACAGCAAGCCAGGCTTCCCTGTCCTTCACTGTCTGCTGGAGTTTGCACAAACTTATGTCCATTGAGTTGGTGATGCCATCCAACCATCTCATCCCCTGTTGACTAGAGTATAGTGAAAAAAGAGCCCTCACATTTGGCTGATAGTAGAGTGAATGAAGAAAAATCAGGTAATACTTCTCCAAATTTAAAATCTGCATATGTCTGACCCTGCAGCTCTGCTTCTAGTATTTATCCTAACAAGTTCATCAGACAACAAGGAAGAAACAAATTCAATCTCTGCCAATAGTGGCAATAAGGGACATTTCCAGATGGTTTTTCAAATCTGAGTTGGAATGTGTTCATTTCTACCATAGTGTTTCTACCATATTCAGAAGTAATATATTTTAAAGGACAGGAGGGAAATGCTTTGCTGTTGCTAGTTGACCTCTTACCAGCATACTGCAAAGAACTCAAGGAACATTTCTCGAATGAGAAAATGATGTGTGCATCTTAACGCAAGAAGAGATGCTTAAGGCCTTGAATTCAACTTACTCCATGTCTACAGATAAACCTAGAAGGATTCTTGGAGGGGAAGGGATAAACTGGGAGACAGAGACTGATGTACACCCATATAGACCATTACAAATTGTTGAATAGAGTTCCCTGTGCTATACAGTAGGTTCTTATTAGTTATCTATTTTAGTAAATAGAGCAAAGCCCAGAGACCCCTCAAAGCAGAGTGTATAATTGGAGACACCAACAAAAAGCTGGAGCCCTAAATGCTATCCCCAGTATAAGAGTGATCTGGAAATAAACCCCCCTTTCTAAGGACTACAAGGAAAATGATCTGCTTCAAAAGTCTGTGGTAAGTAGAAAAGAAAAAAAGAATCTCCCCTGAGAGTGTGTATTCTCAAGTCAGGTTCAGGCAGGTTCACAGGCTGAGTTTAAATTATCTAGTTGATTTGAAAAACCTCAAGGTAAGAATTTAGTTCAAATAGTACTAGGTTGTTAATTCCCCAGACACCTGACAACAAGCAATACCTTTCCTCTCTGAAGAAAGTCATCTTCAACTCCCTCAAAGTATTCCCACAGGTTAAGTTCTAAATCAGAGTTCATAATTGACAAGAAATCATGAACCAAAGCCCGCTGAAAATACAGACAGCAGAATGAGACCTCAAAACATGGTAAGATACTAGAATTATTAGACACAGAATATGAACTGTCTTTTAAAAGTAAACTTGTATGTTCTAGTATACAGATGTCAAATTATAATGCTATACACCTAAAATTTGGGCTTCCTAGGGGGCTCTAACGGTAAAGAATCCTCTTGCCAATGCAGGAGACACAAGAGACGCAGGTTTGATCCCTGGGTCAGGAAGATCCCCTGCAGTGAGAAATGGCACCCCACTCCAGTGTTCTTGCCTGGAAAATTCCATGGGCAGAGGAGCCTGGCGGGTCACAGTCCATGGGGCTGCAAAGAGTCAGACATGACTGAATACATACACATGCCTAAAACTTACATAATAATTTTAAAAAGTAAAGGAGAGTTGAGTAAGAAGAAAGCGTATCTAAAAATGACTAAGCATATTTGGGATAAACAAGATTAGAACCTCTAGAAATAAATATACTCACTGAAATTGAAAATAATACTGCAGAAACACCAGACACCCACAGCATTGGCTAAATGCTAAAGCACCGCCAATATCAAGTGCTGTAAGGATTGGACCATTGGGGATGCTCACTCATTGCTGATGGAAATGCAAAATGGTATGGAAACTGTAGGGGAAGCTCTGCCAGTGTTTTGTAGCATTAAATACATGTTTACCATGTGGCCCGGAAATCCCACTCCCAAGTGTTTGCTCACAATAAGTGAAACAGAAGTTCACACAAAGGCTTGTAAGCAAATGTTCATAGCCCTTTTATTTGTTATAGCCAAATATTGGAAACAATCTAAATTCTATCGACTGGAAAAAGAATAAATAAATTGTGGCACACCCGTACCCTGGGATACTTTTCATTGGCTAAAAAAGGAAGGGGAAATAAAATGGATTACATCAGCATGAAAGATTTCTGTTCTATGTAAGACATCATGGGCAAACTTAATAGAAAGTAGACAGACTAGGAAAAACTATCTACAATGACTAAAATCAATAGGAAATAATATATAGAGAGAATATATAGGAATGTCTGCAAATCAATAAGAAAAAACAGAAACACAATAGAAAAATGAGAAAAAATATAAACAAGCATTTTACAGAAAAGAAATCTCCAAACTAACAAGTATTATGAAGAGGCACTCAAACTCCTTTAGGAATCCAAGAAATGCAAATTAAAATAACAGTAAAATATCCACTGACATGTATGAGATCAGCAAAAATTAGGGAACTGGCATAATGTGAAACAGCAGAGGACACCTGGAGGCACAGTAAACCGCAGGCACTGCTGGCAAGAGCTGTCCTGAGCACCAGGCGGGGCCACTTCACCCAGCTAGGAATGTGCGTTCCCTAGGAGCCTGCCATTCCTCTCCACCTGACCCCAAGTACCCTGTCAAGCAGGCTATAAGGGGATATACATGGAGATGCTTGTTGTAGCTGTATTTGTGTGGGAACAGGGTTTTCTGGCATCCATTACTGCGAGAACAAAGAGGCAAAACACTACGCATTTACTATGAAGCAGTTAGAAACTATGGATTAAGCACTCACATGCTGAATATGTATCTATTTTATTAAGGTAGAGTTGACATACAATGTTTCAGGTGCGTAGCAAGGTGGTTCAGTTATACACATATGTGCATGTGTGCTAGGTTGCTTCAGTCACATTCAGCTCCTGGTGACCCCATGGACGGTAGCCCACCAGGCTCCTCTGTCCATGGGATTCTCCAGGCAAGAGTACTGGAGTGGGTTGCCATGCCCTCCTCCAGGGGATCCTCCCAACCCAGGGATCGAACCTGTGTCTCCTATGGCTCCTGCATTGGCAGGTGGATTGTTTACCACTGAGCCACCAGGGAAGCGCAGTTATACATATACACATATATTGCTTTTCAAATTATTCTCCATTATAGGTTATTATAAGATAATGACTATATTCCCTATGCTGTACAGTAAAACTTTGTTGTTTGTTCCATATCTATTTCATATACTTAAATATAAAAAGAAACAGAATGATCTATATAAGGCAAGTTAAAAATATATTCCCATATAAAAACAATATCTATTTTCAAAGAATACATGCAAAAGAAAAGCTGTACATTAAACATATTAGAGTGGTTGTCTCTGGAGTAGGGGACAGGGTGGTGGGAGGAAAAAGTGCTAGAAACAAGGAATAAATAAATGATACTAGAGAAGTGTTTTGCATGAATTCATTATGATAATTCACCATGAACTGAGAAGCATAATTAACTTGACCCTCTGATCTTGAGGCCTGAATAAAAACCACCAGAAAATAAAAAGAAGAAAATTTTTTCTTCAAGAAAGAAAATATTTAAGGATTGAAAAGAAGGAAATGAAATTATCGTTGTTTGGAGATTATTTTATTAAGTACAAAGAAAACCCAAAAGCATCTACAGGTAATTAGAATTAAAAATAAGAGAGTTTGAGAAGTTCATCAGATTTGAAACCAAAAAATATAAAAATATTTGTCATTTCCATATACCAGTAAGAAAAAAGTTCAAAATGTAATTTTAAAAAGATGTAATTTAGAATAGTATGCAATTTACAGCAAAATATATCAACATGTAGGCTAAAAACTTTATCAAAGAATAAATTTTATTAAAATTGTGCAGGATCTAAATGACTAATTATTAAAGACTACCTAAAGAGATAGATAGGCTTACCATAAAAATGGATTGAGAAACTTAACATCACATAATAGTCAATTATCCTCAAATTAACTTTTAGGTATAACACTATTCTAGTGGAAATTGGAAAAGACTCTATTGCTAGAAAAAATTGAAGGCAGGAGGAGAAGGGGACAACAGAGGATGAGATGGTTGGATGGCATCACCAACTCGATGGACATGAGTTTGAGCAAGCTCCGGGGGGTGGTGGTGGACAGGGAGGCCTGGTATGCCTGGTATGTCCATGGGGTTGCAGAGTCAGACACGACTGAGAGACTGAACTGAACTGAATCAAAATTCCAATAACTTCTACTTTAGTGGAACTTACTAAGCTGATTCCAATATGGATGTATATAGAAGAACAAAAGACCAAGAATAATCAGGACATTAGAATGAGTAGGAGTAATTTGTCTCAGCAGATACCAAAAACAGCAACGAAGGTAGTAGGTTTTGGTACAAAATGGACAAAGAGATCAGTGAAATGAAATAGAAAGCCAGACACAGCAAAGGAAACCATCAACAAAAAAATAAAAAGGCAACCTAATAAATGAGAGAAAATATTTGCAAATCATATATCTAATAAGAAATTAAAATCTAAAATATATTTTAAAAACTCATACAACACAATAGCATAAAAAAAAATCTGATCCAAAAATGGGCAGAGGACCTGAATAGACATTTTTCCAAAGAAGATATTCAAATGGCCAATAGATACCTTAAAAGGCACTCAGCATCACTAACGGAGAAGGCAATGGCAGCCCACTCCAGTACTCTTGCCTGGAAAATCCCATGGACGGAGGAGCCTGCTAGGCTGCAGTCCATGGGGTCGCTAAGAGTAGGACACGACTGAGCAACTTTACTTTCCCTTTTCACTTTCATGCATTGGAGAAGGAAATGGCAACCCATTCCAGTGTTCTTGCCTGGAGAATCCCATGGACAGAGGAGGCTGGCAGGCTACAGTCCATGAGGTCGCAAGGAGTTAGACACGACTGAGCAGCTAATACTCCACATCTTTTTAAATGCTTTTTATTATTAATATAATAACAAATAACAAGTATTAGTGAGGATGTGGAGAAAGGGGAAACCCTCCTACACTATTGATTGAGATACAAGTTAGTTCAGCAAGTATGGAAAACATTACAGAGACTCCTCAAAAAACTAAAACAACTACTGCATGATCTAGTAATTCCATTTCTGAGTATTTATCCAAAAACACCAATTAAGAAGAAAACCATAATTCAAAAAGTCATATGCATCCCAATGTTTATTGCAATGTTATTTCCAATAGCCAAGATATGGAAACAACCTAAGTATCCATCAACAGATAAATAGATAATGAAAATGTGGTATATTACATAATGGAATATTATTCAGCCATAAAAAGTTAAATCTTGCCAGTTGTGACAATATAGATGGATATTGAACACCATATGATCTCACTCCTATGTGAAATCTAAAAACAAAACCAAAAACAAAATTCACAAAGCTCATGAAAGTGAAAGTGTTAGTCTCTCATTGTGTCCAACTCTTTGCGAGTCCATGGACTGTAGCCCTCCAGGCTCCTCTGTCCATGGGATTCTCCAGGCAAGAATACTGGAGTGGGTAGCCATTCCCTTTTCCAAGAGATCTTCCCCACCCAGGAATCAAACCCAGGTCTCCTGCATTGCAGGCAGATCCTTTACCATCTGAGCCACCAGGAAGCCCCTAGTTACAGGGAGTATATTGGTTACCTGAGTCAGCGGGTAGAGGGTGAGAGAAACGAGTGAAGAGGACAAAAACTACAAACTTTCAGCTATAAAAAGAATAAGTCATGAGGATGAGAGCCTGGAGTAACATCACACACAAGCGTGTCAGAGGCCGACAGGGGCCGAGGCGGCACTTCTGAGAAGCACCTGCAACGGGAAGCCAGTGGGAAGCCACCGGGGCCCAGGGAAACCTGCGTCCCTGCCTGGCAGAAACCACTGCACAGGCGCAGACACGGTGCCAGCCCCGGGACGAGCCCAGCAGAGGCAGGTCCTGCATGGAGCCAGCAGCCGCCCTCTGACCGGACACACACCCACCACCTCGGGGAGCGAGCGTCAGGGCGAAGGCCTTCAGTTAACTGACATTTCCCCCAAAAGCTCAAAGTTCAGGCCAGAAATGATTGTGTCTTGTGATGTTAAGTTTCCCATTTCTCTACCCTCATACAAATGGGGACTCCAGACCTAAGGTGAATTTGGATGGAGAAATGAAAGAAAATCCAGTTTTGTAAATGGAAAGGCTGAGTTTTACAAACTGCCTGACCTCTGAAACACATATTCAATATGTTTACATATGTGTGTGTGTGTGTGTGTGTGTGTGTGTGTGTGTGTGTGTGCTAAGTCGCTTCAGTCATGTCAGACCCTTTGCGACCCCATGGACTGTAGCCCGCCAGGCTCCTCTGTCCATGGGATTCTCCAGGCAAGAATAATGGAGTGGGTTGCCATGCCCTCCTCCAGGGGATCTTCCTGACCCAGGGACTGAACCTGCATCTCTTCTGTCTCTTGCATTGGCAGGAAGGTTCTTTACCCCTAGCGCCACCAGGGAAGCTTATATAAATGTGTGTGAAAGTGTTAGTCACTCAGTTGTGTCCGATTCTCTGCAACTCCATGGACCGTAGCCCTCCAGGCTCTTCTGTCCATGGGACTGTCCAGGCAAGAATACTGGAGCGGGTTGTCATTCCTTCTCCAGGGTATACGTGTGTGTTTATATATATATATAGGAACACACACACGCATGCACATGTACGCATATGGGTATCTCAGTTAACGTTTTTAAACAGAACATGAGCACTCACTAAGCATACTATTGTGACTGGCTTCTTCCAATTCGTGGTGCATCAGGGGCTCTCTCCTAGTTACTTACATAGTATTCACATTATGAATTATATATAACATTGATTTGAAGACCTGGGTCCCCTGAGTCGTCTCTTCAAAGCAAACAGCTCCCACTCTTCAGTGCACAGTTTAGACCCCTCTTTATCATACTCTGGGAAAACTCCAGCTTGTTGCTATCTCTCTTATTAAAGCGTATTGACCAGGGATATAACCAGTCTAGGCCTGGAAAATGAGCAAAGGCAGTTTGAAAGGTGATTTTTTTCAGCATAAGATTCAGCCACAAGACACTGGCATGGATTTAGCCTGTGTTATGACCCTCTTGAGAGTCCCAACTTGAAAGTCTCATTTCAAGGTGTTGACAGCCACTCAAAGACGTGACTTTTGACCTTGCTCTCTGGCCAACCCCACCCACCACCTCCCCAAAGCTGGTCTTGCAATTCAGGCTTAACCCTTTCTCCACCAAAACTAAATTGCTGGCCTTAGTTGCTCAGGTGTTGTCTATCTCCTGAATTCCTCTTATAAAAAGCTGCAGCTGAGTGTCAGCAGTTCCTCCTTAACAAAAAAAGCTAACATGGTAAACTGCATTGGGAGGAAAAGCAGGGGAGGGATAAACTGGGAGATTGGGATTGATAGACACTACTATAGATAAAACAGATAACTAACAAGGACCTACTGTACAGCTCAGGGAACTCTCCTCAGAACTCTGTAATGACCTACACGGGAAAATAATATTAAAATGAGTGGGTATATGTGTATGTGAAGGCTTCCCAGGTGGTGTTAGTGGTAAAGAACTTGTCTGCCAATACAGGAGACATAAGAGATGCAGGTTCGATCCCTGGGTCGGGAAGATCCCCTGGAGGAGGGCATGGCTATCCACTCCAGTATCCTTGTCTGGATAATCCCATAGACAGAGGAGCCCGGCGTGCTACAGTCCATGGTGTCACACAGAGTCAGACACGACTGAAGCGACTTAGCACGCAGGCACGCATCCCTATGTATATGCATAACTGAATCACTTTGCTGGATATCTGAAACTAACACAACATTGTAAATCAACTATACTTCAGTAAAGATTTTTTTTTAATTGCTGAATCTAGGTAGTAATAATATGGTTGATGATTACACTATCTTTTTATGTTTTCTAGGGTATTTGCAACAAAAAGTTGGAGATGAAAAAAGCATGGTAAATTTTGTGTTAAGTGCTTTCTTTTTTTTTTTTAACAACCAGTGGCTCAACGGGTAAAGAATGCGCCTGCAATGCAAGAGACATGGGAGACACAGGTTTGATCCCTGAGTCAGAAAGAACCCTGGAGGAAGAAATGGTAACCCACTTCAGTCTTCTTGCCTGGAGAATCCCAAGGACAGAGGAGCCTGGCGGGCTACAGTCCATGGGGTTTCAAAGAGTTGGACATGACTGAGCTAAGCAGGCACACACAGACAGGCAAAAAGGAAGGGGAGGGAGGGAGGGGAAGGAGTGCCATGGGAGGTGCAGGCCACGTGCAGCACTTGTAGCACTCAAGAGGGGGTGCCCCAGCCCCAGCTCACCACCCCCACTTTCCATTCCCATCCTGGCTTCATCACCTCAGTTCAGTCGCTCAGTCGTGTCCGACTCTTTGCGACCCCTTAAACCTAAGTATGCAAGGCCTTCCTGTCTATCACCAACTCCAGGAGTTCACTCAAACTCATGTCCATTGAGTCGGTGATGCCATCCAACCATCTTATCCTCTGTTGTCCCCTTCTCCTGCCCCCAATCCTTCCCAGCATCACGGTCTTTTCAAATGAGTCAGTTCTTTGCACCAAGTGGCCAAAGTATTAGAGTTTCAGGTTCAGCATCAGTCCTTCTAGTCAACACCCAGGACTGATCTCCTTTAGGATGGACTTGTTGGCTCTTCTTGCAGTCCAAGGGACTCTCAAGAATCTTCTCCAACACCACAGTTCAAAAGCATCAATTCTTTGGCGTTCAGCTTTCTTCACAGTCCAACTCTCACATCTGTACATTACTACTGTATGGATATGAGTCCATAGCCTTGACTAGACAGACCTTTGTTGGCAAAGTAAGGTCTCTGCTTTTTAATATGCTATCTAGGTTGGTCATAATTTTCCTTCCAAGGAGTAGCGTCTTTTTTTTTTTTTTTTTTTTGGTTTTGTTTTTTTTTTTTTTTTTTTTTTTTTTTACTTGTTTTTGCCATACAATGTCATGATATCACCATGGGTTTACATATGCTTCCCCTCCGGAACCCCCCTCCCTCCTCCCTCCCCCCCGGGAAATCTCGCTGCACCAGTCCCAAGCATCAATCCTGGGCTGGCGATTGATTAGACACATGACAATTAACATGCTTCAATGCCCTTCTCCCATAACATCCCACCCTTACCCTCATCCACAAAGTCCACAAGTCTATTCTATACATCTGCGTTCCTTTTGTTGTCTCCCATGTTGGGTTCTCGTTACTGTCTTTCTAAATTCCATATATATGCGTTAATATACTGTATTATTGTTTTTGCTTCTGGCTTACTTCACTCTGGATAATGGGCTCCAGTTTCGTCCATCTGAGTAGAATTGCTTCAATGTTCATCGCTGCATTGTTTACAATAGCTAAGACATGGAAACAACCTAGATGCCCATCAACTGATGAATGGATAAGAAAGCTGTGGTACATATACACAATGGAATATTACTCAGCATTAAAAAAAAATTCATTTGAAGCAATTCTACTCAGATGGAGTAGCGTCTTTTAATTTTATGGCTGCAATCACCATCTGCAGTGATTTTGGAGCCCAAAAAAATAAAGTCTGACACTGTTTCCACTGTTTCCCCATCTATTTCCCATGAAGTGATGGGACCAGATGCCATGATCTTAGTTTTCTGAATGTTGAGCTTTAAGCCAACTTTTTCACTCTCCTCTTTCACTTTCATCAAGAAGCTCTTTAGTTCCTCTTCACTTTCTGCCATAAGGGTGGTATCGTCTGCATATCTGAGGTTATTGATATTTCTCCTGGCAATCTTGATTCCAGCATGTGCTTCCTCCAGCCGAGTTTCTCATGAGGTACTCCACATATAAGTTAAATAAACAGGGTGACAATATACAGCCTTGACATACTCCTTTTCCTATTTGGAACCAGTCTGTTGTTCCATGTCCAGTTCTAACTGTTGCTTCCTGACCTGCATACAGGTTTCTCAAGAGGCAGGTCAGGTGGTCAGGTATTCTCATCTCTTTCAGAATTTTCCACAGTTTATTGCGATCCACACAGTCAAAGGCTTTGGCATAGTCAATAAAGCAGAAATAGATGTTTTTCTGGAACTCTCTTGCTTTTTCAATGATCCAGCAGATACTGGCAATTTGATGTCTGGTTCTTCTGCCTTTTCTAAAACCAGTTTGAACATCCGGAAGTTCACGGTTTATGTATTGCTGAAGCCTGACTTGGAGAATTTTTTTTTTTATTAGTTTTGCCATACAATGACATGATATCGCCATGGGTGTACATATGTTCCCCCTCCAGAACCCCCCTCCCTCCTCCCTCCCTCCTTCCTCCCCCCGGGAAATCTCAATGCACCAGCCCCGAGCATCAATCCTGGGCTGGCGATTGATTACACATATGATAATTAACATGTTTCAATGCCATTCTCCCATATCATCCCACCCTTGCCCTCATCCACAGAGTCCACAAGTCTGTTCTATACATCTGCATTCCTTTTGCTATCTCACATGCTGGGTTCTCGCTGCCATCTTTCTAAATTCCATATATATGCATTAGTATACTGTATTGTTGTTTTTCCTTCTGGCTTACTTCACTCTGGATAATGGGCTCCAGTTCCATCCACCTGAGTAGAACTGATTCAAATGGATTTTTTTTTTTTAATGCTGAGTAATATTCCATTGTGTATATGTACCACAGCTTTCTTATCCATTCATCAGTTGATGGGCATCTAGGTTGCTTCCATGTCCTGGCTATTGTAAACAATGCAGCGATGAACATTGGGGTACACGTGGCTCTTTCAATTCTGGTTTCCTCAGTGTATATGCCCAGCAGTGGGATTGCTGGGTCATATGGCAGGTCTATTTGCAGTTTTTTAAGGATCCTCCACACTGTTTTCCATAGTGGCTGTACTAGCTTGCATTTCCACCAACAGTGTAAGAGAGTTCCCTTTTCTCCACATCCTCTCCAGCATTTATTGCTTGTAGATTTTTGGATGGCAGCCATTCTGACTGGTGTAAAGTGATACCTCATTGTGGTTTTGATTTGCATTTCTCTGATAATGAGTGATGTTGAGCATCTTTTCATGTGTTTGTTAGCCATTTTTATGTCTTCTTTAGAGAAATGTCTGTTAAGTTCTTTGGCCCACTTTTTGATTGGGTTGTTTATTTTTCTAGCATGGAGCTGAAGGAGTTGCTTGTATATTTTTGAGATTAATTGTTTGTCCGTTGCTTCATTGGCTATTATTTTCTCCCATTCTGAAGGCTGTCTTTTCACCTTGCTTATAGTTTCCTTTGTTGTGCAGAAGCTTTTAATTTTAATTAGGTCCCATTTGTTTATTCATGCTTTTATTTCCAATATTCTGGGAGGTGGGTCATGGAGGATCCTGCTTTGGTTTATGTCAGAGAGTGTTTTGCCTATGTTATCCTCTAGGAGTTTTATAGTTTCTGGTCTTATGCTTAGATCTTTGATCCGTTTTGAGTTTATCTTTGTGTATGGTGTTAGAAAGTGTTCTAGTTTCATTCTTTTACAAGTGGCTGTCCAGTTTTCCCAGCACCACTTGTTAAAGAGGTTGTCTTTTCTCCACTGTATATTCTTGCCTCCTTTGTCAAAGATAAGGTGTCCATAGATGCGTGACTTGGAGAATTTTGAGCATTACTTTACTAGCATGTGACATGAGTCGCAAACTATCGCAACTGTGCGGTAGTTTGAGCATTCTTTGGCATTGCCTTTCTTTGGGATTGGAATTAAAACTGACCTTTTCCAGTCCTGTGGCCACTGCTGAGTTTTCCAAATTTGCTGACATACTGAGTGCAGCACTTTCACAGCATCATCTTTTAGGATTTGAAATAGCTCAATTGGAATTCCATTACCTCCACTAGCTTTGTTAGTAGTGATGCTTCCTAAGGCCCATTTGACTTCACATTCCAGGATGTCTGGCTCTAGGTGAGTGATCTCACCATCGTGATTATCTGGGTCATGAAGATCTTTTTTGTACAGTTCTTCTGTGTATTCTTGCCACCTCTTCTTATATCTTCTGCTTCTATTAGGTCCATACCATTTCTGTCCTTTATTGAGCTCATCTTTGCATGAAATGTTCCCTTGGTATCTCTAATTTTCTTAAAGAGATCTCTAGTCTCTCCATTCTGTTGTTTTCCTCTATTTCTTTGCATTGATCGCTGAGGAAGGCTTTCTTATTTCTCCTTGCTATTCTTTGGAACTCTGCATTCAGATGGGAATATCTTTCCCTTTCTCCTTTGCTTTTCACTTCTCTTCTTTTCACAGCTATTTGTAAGGCCTCCTCAGACAGCTGTTTTGCCTTTTACATTTCTTTTTCTTGGGAGTAGTCTTGCTCCCTGTCTCCTGTACAATGTCACGAACCTCCATCTATAGTTCATCAGGCACTCTATCAGATCTAGCCCCTTAAATTTATTTCTCACTTCTATATATAATCATTAAGGGATTTGATTTAGGCTTCATAGGATGTCACAAAAGGCCCCCCAAGCTCCTTAGTGTCTGTCCGCCTAAGTTCACACGACATTCCTCTCCTCAGAACCGGCCTCCCCTTGGCTGTTGCTCTGATGGTGCAGGCTCTGGAAGCACAGGTCGGGGCCCTCTGGCAGGGAAGTTCCTGGTCCCTACAGGGATGCTGACGAGTGGTCTCCGGGTGCTCGCGGAGCGGGCGGGCCCGCAGAGGGCCTCCCGGGCACCAACCCAGGGCTGCAGACCGCCTCCCCGGCTGGAACCCAGAGAGGGCTGGGCTGCGGGGAGGAGGCCCGCCCGGGATGGCCCACCCCAGCCGGCTGCCCAAACCAATGTGTCCTCAGCTGTACCTTCAAGGACAGGCAGAACTGTGCTCTTTTTTGGCAAGAGAGACCGTCAGCTAAGGAGTGAGGGTGAGAGAGCGTAGGGCAGTTTTCTGTGGCCGCCAGCAATCCTGTGCTGTGAGAGGGGCGAGCTTGCCTGGAGGGGGCGGGAAGAGTGAAGGACAGAACAGCAGACGGACGGGAAAGGCCCCCCAGGTCCCCAGGCCAGGCTGGAGTAGCCTGGATTCCATCCCGAGTAATTGTATGCTACGGGGGGGGGGGGGGGGGGGGGGGGGGGGG
>ML663013.1:3352633-3460417 GCA_007570785.1 Antilocapra americana | reverse complement strand
GGGGGGGGGGGGGGGGGGGGGGGGGGGGAGGGGAGAATGTGATCAGATTTGTATTTTAAAGAGGCATGGAGGGAAATAATGGGATAGGAAATGAATGAGAACAAAAGATAATAGCTTGGAAAACAGAAGCTACTGAGAGCAGATGTTATGGGAGCAAGAGGAGAAAACAAGGGTCAGGGGGCAGGGTGGAAGGCAGTCTGGGGGGGTGCAGGGGGTGGGGGGCACCCCGCAGCTCTGACTTGAGACTTGAGCTGAATCCCAGTTCTTATTGGGGAGGGTAGTAGCAATGCTATTTGACCTCCCTGAGCCTCAGTTTCCCTCTTCTTTAAAGCAGCCTGTTGTTGTTGCTGCTGTTCAGTCACTCAGTCGTGTCTGACTCTTTGCAACCCCATGGACTGCAGCACGCTAGGCTTCCCTGTCCTTCACCATCTCCCCGAGTTTGCTCAAACTCATGTCCATTGAGTCGGTGAGGCCATCCAACAATCTCATCCTCTGTTGCCCCCTTCTCCTCCTGCCTTCAATCTTTACGAGTGTCAGGGTCTTTTCCAATGAGTCAGCCCTTCAAATCAGGTGGACAAAGGATTGGAGTTTCAGCTTCCAGCAACAGCCCTTCCAATGAATATTCAGGGGTGGTTTCCTTTGAGATAGACCACCAGGCTCCTCTGTCCATAGGACTTCCCAGGCAAGAATACTGGAGTGGGTTGTCATTTCCTTCTCCAGGGAATCTTCCAAACCCAGGGATCGAACCCACATCTCCTGCACTAGCAGGTGGATTTTTTTACCACTGAGCCACCTGGGAAGCCCTTAAAACAGCACAGAGATTTGTAAACCAAGAGAAGTAAAATGCATGTTAGAATACAACTCTCTAAGACAGGTCTGACTCATCACAAAAGTTCAGGAAACTCTCCATGGAAGGTGGTTGTGGAGTTTCCACAGAGCAATGGGCCGTGGGAAGGAAAAGCAGCAGTTACTTAACAATTTTGCCAGAAGCCTTGAACAGAAAGAGAGCCAGAGAAGGAAAGAGAAAAGCTTAATTAAAAATGTAGAGGCCCAGACAGGCCTTGAGGGGAGGGGTGGGCCGTGGGATGCTGCCTTCTTGGAAAACCACTCTGGAATCTGCTGGGAGCAAAATGGGAACAATTTTGATCCACTAAGAGCAACATTTGGTGAGACTTGAGAGAGCCATCAACGTTAGGACCCAAGAGCCACCCCAGCCTACCCACCTCCATCACGAAATGTTTTTACAGGGCATGGGAGGGGGCCACACACTGGGAGAGTCTCCAGTCTAGCTTCGCAGGGAGCTGTTCCCACAGGAGGACCTTAGGCAGAGCCTCAGCTTACTGGTGAACAGAGGAGCCAATCACTGAATGGCCAGGACATGTAAAACTGGACGGTTTCAAGGTAGGCTCTGTGAAGCGCTGACAGCAAACGTACAGACGGGAGTCAGAGAAGAAACAGAAATCCAACAGCTGGGCTAGTAATCCAACAGCTGGGCTCGGCTATGTATCAGTTTTTCTTTTAAACCTCTACATAAATAAGGCCTTCATCAAGAGAGTACATTTAGAGGGCTAGGCAATAGATATTAAAGTTCCATTTATTCAAAATCAATTAATCATAATCTGCAGCCATTTAATTTGGGCTGAGTTAAAGCTTACCCTCAACCTATGGCAACAGGGCTTTCCTCCCACACCATAATCAGGATGGTAGGAGCCGTGGAAAACCATCCCACACAGGTCTCCCTCCTTGCCATTTATATCCTGTGTGCCAAACACACATTCTCTTGTTTACCCATAGGGTGACATTTAAGGCCAAGTTTAAAAATAGTATGCTCCCTTGCCACCCAGAGTGTGTTAAGTCACTCAGTCATGTCCGACTGTTTGCGACCCCATGGACTATAGCCCCCCAGGCTCCTCTGTCCATGGGAGTCTCCAGGCAAGAATATCGGAGTGGGTTGCCATTCCCTTCTCCAGGGGATCTTGCCGACCCAAGGACCAAACCTGGTCTCCCACACTGCAGGTGGAATTTTTACCATCTGAACCACCAGAAGCCCACTCCAACCTGTCCATAAAGTCCTTTCCTCTGTTCAATGTAATGCCTTGCTATTCATCACAGCAGGAATCATAAACCCTGAGCACACACAAAACCTCATCCTACCCAAGTTCTCTGCAGACATAACCAGCTGATAGCTTAAGGATCCTTGTCAACCTAGCGCTCCAAAACAAGCAAGGCATTCTAAATGTCCCTTCCTCCCAAAGAACAAGTGTGTCATCCTCCTTCCAATGAGAAAACACCTATGTTATGCCCAAGGTCCTAAGGGCTGAGGGTACTTACTCAGTAGGATTACTCTTTCTACTTTAGGAAGAACTGACAAAGCAGGTGGTTGAATAGGGCTTTCTAGGGTGGAGGAGAGGTTCCCAGATGCTCAGTCAACCAGCGTGGTATAGAGCCTGAACATATGGGTTCAAATTCTTTCTCCATTCTACTTACTGTGCACCCTTGTGTATGTTACTTAACCTCTCTGTACCTTGGTTTCTCATCTGTAAAATGGGAACAATAACAATACCTGTCCTGGAGCATTGCTGTGAGAGCTAAATGAGATAATCTATGAAAAGGTCCCAGCACATGCTGTGTACTCAACGAATGTTACCTTATTGTTGTTGTAATTCTTGTGTTGTGATCAGGCAGTGTCCTACTGGTATCTGTAAGGCAAGATTCAAGGGAATCATCAATTCCCTGAATCATATTTTTATTATTATTTATTCCCAAAATAAAGACATCAATTTTATTGGCTTGAGTCCAGAGGTAGGGAGTTGCAGGCACAGCTTGTTACATCCCAGTTGCTCTGCGTTATTCTGTTCTGAATCTGCAAGGGGTCAGCTAGTGTTTCCCACAATTGTAAGGTACCCCTGCATTTCCAATGGCCACACGGCATCTAATTCCCTGGTATTCCAGTGGTTAGGACTCAACACTCTCACTGATGGGGCCCTGGTTCGATCCCTGGTCAGGGAATTAAGATCCCACAAGCCGCTCAGAGCAGACAAAAAAAAAGGAGGGATGGGGAGAGGTGGAATTTCTAGCAGAGGAGACAGAAAGAGATGGCTGTTGAGGATGGAACCAGTAGCATGTGGCTCAGCCTGAATTCAACAGGAAAAGGAAGGTTTTCTGCTTCCTGGATTCCATTTGCTTATGGTTGGTTAGTGAGCCACACCTGGATGCTTTCCATGTCCCTGGGACACGTAGTAGAACGATTACACTGGTGTGACCACCCGCCTTGCACTGGGGGCAGTCCACGTTGTCTTTCTACCAGTGCCTCTCCATTGTGCAGCAAAGCCTTCAGCTGGATTTAAGCAGATTACTTTGCTCTTGAGTAATTCGTTCTTTGAGGAATGCATCAGCTATTGTCAGGTGCTGGGGCCTGTTTACTGTGAGCAGAATTAAATCCGAGAGCTCTGACATGTGAAAGAAAACTGCCTAAAACCATATATAAGACACATTGTTGCAATCATGCAAGTAGGTAGACTTTTCCTGTGTGGATTGTAATGTGGTTTAGAAGCAGAGGGGTTCTGAAATCTTTTAAGCAACAGTGGTTTGGAGAAAATGACACTTACTTCAAGATAAATATAGATGGACTTCCCTGGTGGCTCAGACAGTAAAGACTCCACCTGCGATGCAGGAAGCCCAGGGTCAATCCCTGGGTGGGGAAAATCCCCTGGAGAAGGGAATGGCAGGCTGTGGTCCATGGGATCACAAAAGTCGGACACAACTTAGCAACTAAACCATCACCACCTTTGGCTGGTAGGTCAGGAATATGAGTCTCACTTCAGGTGTGAGGTCCTGGGTTCAAATCCTGGACGAGCCCAGCCTTTAAGTTGGGCTTACCTGGTGGCTCAGACGGTAAAGAATCCACATGCAATGCAGGAGACCTGGGTTTGATCTCCGGGTTGGGAAGATCCCCTGTGAGACAACATGGCCACCCACTCCAGTATTCTTGCCTGGGAAATCCCACGGACAGAGGAGCCTGGCATGCTACAGTCCATGGGGTCACAAAGAGTCAGACACAACTGAGCCACTAAGCACATAGATATATAGATAAGACATTCTACAGGTTTAGGAATAAGACCTGGAACATCTTCTGGCTCCCACCATTGTGTGACCTGTGACACATTATTTAACTTCCCCGAAACTCAACTCGGTTTCTCTACATTTAAAATGGGCACAATAATATCTACTTCAAAGACCCATTGGGAGAAGTCAGATAAAACCCAGATGGAAACCTAGCAGCTGGCACTTTAAAAATATTCAGGTAATGAGTTGAATGGTGGCTGCCAAAAATATGTCTACTCAAAACCTGTAAATGTAACCTTATTGGGGGAAAAAAACGTGTCTTTGCAGATGTAATTCAAGATCCAAAGTAAGACCCTCCTGAGTTATCCAGGTGGTCCCTAGTGATGAGTATTCTTACACGAGAAAGGCAGAGGGAAATTTGAGATGCACAGAGGAGAAGCTCACGGGACCAGGGAGGCAACCGAGAGACGAGAGGAATGCTGACAACCACCAGAACCTGGAAAAGATAAGAAAGGATGTCGCCCCAGGGCCTCGGGTGGGAACTGGCCCTACTGACACCTTGACATCTGGCCTCCAAAACTGCAGGAGAGAAAAACATCCCTGTTGTCGTAGCCACTAAGCTGGTGGTAATTTGCTGCAACAGCCCCACGGAACACATCCCAGAATGTGTGAATTCCCTGTATTTGCACATAAGATGGGGGAGGAGAGAGGCTGAGTCTGAGTGATTCCTGTTGTATCTCCATCAACAAACATGATCATTGGCTTTTCCATTTAAACAAGTAAACACCTTGTCCCTTTGTCTTGGTTTTTCAGTTGTAAGACCAGAGCTGTAACCCGTTTCCATATGTGTTAATACGATGCTGCCTCAATCAGCACAGGCGTACAGACCCACGCCAGCCCAGTGACGAAAAATAGCAGGATGGTTTCTCACTCCTGTGACCTGTCAGCCTGGGCTGGACTTGGAGGGGTCTGCTCCCCAATGTCCTCACTCTGGGCCCCAAGCTGACAGGCACTGCTCCTTCTTACATGTATGTCTCCCTCAGATATGCAGGAGACACCACCCTGAAGGCAGAGAGGGAAGAGAAACTAAAAGAGCCTCTTGATGAGGGTGAAAGAGAAGAATGGGAAAGCTGGCTTAAAACTCAACATTCAAAAAACTAAGATCATGGCATCCGGTCCCATAATCTCATGCCAAATAGAAGGAGAGAAAATGGAAACAGAGACAGATTTTATTTTTTGGATTCCAAATCACTGTTGGCAATGACTGCAGCCAAGAAATTAAAAGACTCTTGCTCCTTGGAAGAAAAGCTGTGACCAACCTAGACAGCATGTTAAAAAGCAGAGATATCACTTTGCTGACAAAGGTCCATACAGTCAAAGCTATGGTTTTTTCCAGTAGTCATGTACAGATGTGAGAGATGGTCCATAAAGAAGGCTGAGCACCAAAGAATTAATGCTTTTGAACTGTGGTGCTTGCTGGAGAAGACTTTTTAAGAGCCTCTTGGATTGCAAGGAGATCAAACCAGTCAATCCTAAAGGAAATCAACCTTGAAGGATTGATGCTGAAGCTGAATTTCCAATACTTTGGTCATCTGATGCGAAGGGTCAACTCATTGGAAAAGACTCTGATGCTGGGAAAGACTGAGGGCAGGAGGAGACAGGGTGACTGAGGATGAGATGGTTGGATAGTATCACTGGCTCAATGGACATGAGTTTGAGCAAGCTCTGAGAGATAGTGAAGGACAGGGAAGTCTGGCATGCTGGAGTCCATGGGGTGGCAGAGAGTCGGACATGACTTAGAGACTGAACAGCAACGCCTTCTTAAGGAGCTGGCTTTTGCACAAGGTGGCTGGGTGGGCTGCTGCAGCGGAGGAGGCATGGGTATCAGCGCTTCGGTGCTTATGCCTCTCATGTTACTTCCGCCACATTACAATGACTCTAGCCGGTGGCATGGGAAATGGCAATGTTCAGTGGACCAGAAATAGGAGAGAACTAGATACATCAGCCACAAATGTGGACTCAGTAATCGCCTTTTCTCCATATTTTGATGATTACAGAGAACCCCAGTATGAACTGACAGTGAATAAAAAGATCATGGGACTCAGTGTTTTCCATTTAGTGATTACCATCTAAACATTGGCCCTGACACCCCCAGACTCCGTGATGAGGCGTTAGTGGATAAGAAGCCCTGCGTGAGGCTGCCATTTTATTTTCTCTTCCTCTGGACAAACCACTCTCCCCCATACACCAAAATTCACGGAAACTCAGGCCTCAAGAGCCTATTAACCTCAGATGCCCCACGGGGTCCGATGCAAAGAGCCCAGATTGATGAGATCAAGCAGGCAGTCTCTCAGAAGTCTGGAGCGAAAAGCAGACGTCTGGCGGCCAGCGTGAGACACCGAGGCTGGTCTTTGAGGGCAGCTGGCGGGAGCCTGGTGAAGCTGCCATCTTTTTTAATGGGCTCAGGATGAGGATGGATTTTTTTAACTTTTTTTAACCTACTGGAGGAGCCACAGGTTAGCAAACACTACTCTGCCAGGAAAACAAATACACAGCTGGGAGACCCATTTTTTTCCTCCCTGGTTAAATATCGTTCACTCAGATAAAAAAGATTTCAAATACAGAAGCTCTTTAAAATCCCCTCCCTCCCTTGCTTCTTTCCTTTCTCCTTCTCCTCGCCCTTTGATGGAGTTTCAGTGCCTGCACGCAGCACTAACAACCGCTATTTCATCTTCATTTCTATAGCAGAAAATGTAGGTCACTGATCTTCCGAGTGGCCTAGTTTCCCAGCTCGAAATAGAAATCTTTCCCCAGGTTGAGGATTTCTTTTTTTTTTCTAGCTTTGTATCTAATAAAAGTGAGACCCGTTTAGCCAAAGAGGCTGTGCTCCAGCCGCTCCTCTCCCCGCAGCTGCACACCCGGGAGGCTGGAGGGAGCATCCCGAGCACTGACGCCCTTGGTGAGTCCCAGGCCACAGCCTCCCCTGCAGGCGACAGGAGGGCCAGAGCACACCTCTGAGGGCACGGGGGGCAGGGCTCACAGGGAGAATGGGGCCACTTCCCCTCGACCAGGTAAAGCAAGGACAGGGCAGCCAGGACGTGCCAGATGCCCGCCAGGGCTGAGCACCCTGCAGCCTTCTCATTTCATCCCTGCCCAGGCTGGCCGGGGGCCTTGCTCTTCTTTTCTTCTTCCCTCCTTCTCAGGTTATTGTAGGAAACTAGAAAACAGAGGTGAACAAAAAGAAAAACAAAATTTAGCCATAACACTATCAGAGAGAAACCCTGCTAAGATTTCACTGTGTGTCTTCCCAGTTATTTTTCTATGCACATGTGCTGAAATAGATTTACTTTTAACAAGATTGTGATCACAAGGTGCTGTGGCCTGGTTTTCTCCCTTAAACCGTGTTGCAAATGTAAAGACTCTTTCTGGTCAGTTCAGCTGTATGTGTATATTTGTGTGTATGGCCTTGGGTTCTTTTTCTAAAATTACTCACAGGATTTTATAAAAATAAATTCTAACCTGAAAGAGAAAGCTTTGCATTTTTTAAAGATTTCTTGAGATTTTTTTTTTAAAGAGGGAAAAATTATTTCTAATTTTGTCATTTAAGTCTACTTCTCCTCCCAGTGTGCTACCTTCCAATCCTGATATCTACAGGTAACCACCATTAATAGCCTAATGGACTAATAGACTCTCACCTGATAGTTTTCATGTATTGGGTTGTATTGGGTTGGCCAAAGGTTCGTTTGGAGTTTTCTGTACAGTGGTATAGAATATCATACGGAAAATGCAAATGAACTTTTTGGCCAAGCCAAGTAGATAGGTAGATAGATAGATTGAATGAAGAGGCAGGTAAATAGATACATAGACAGATGATTAATAGATAGGATGGGTAGATGATAAAAAGATGATAGACTAGGTAAAGAGATAGATGTGTGTGTGTGGATGGGAACACGCCATCTTTTTAGTTTTGCAACTTACCTTTTTCACAAAACAATATAGCATGGACGTCTGTGTGTTAGTCCATGTGGGAGATCTAGAACATGGTTGCATGGCCCTTCACTATGGACATGTAATAATGCACTCAACTATTCCCTACTGAAGGGAATTAGGACCTTTTGTATTTTTCTATTAAAATCTTGCTTGTAGATATCACAGTAGGCAAAGCTCCTGTTAGAAGAAACCAGGTTACCTTTTGATGGATTCTGCCAAATAACCTTCCCAATGAAGCCACTGTTTTACTCTCACACCAACATACATTAAAATTTATATTTCTACACATCTCATTGACGTAGGAAAATTTTCCATTTTGCTAATAAGTTAGAAAACTGTGTATCATCTTAAATAGTGACATTTCATCTCTTTTTAGGATGGTATCATAATTTATTTTATCAACTTTTGGACCATGGAGACTGTTTGTGATTTTTATTCCTTGCAATGTTACAATAAACACTTTTGCACATGTGTCTTTTCACTTTCCAGGTTTTATTTGTATTTTATACACAAGCATAAATTTCTACATTAAGGAGTATTTCTAAGGTTTAAATTTTTTGTAAGTTTTCAACAATTGTCATTTACACCGTCAGTGTTAAATATCATACCTGATATTTAACTCGAGTGAAAGACCTGATCACAGTAGTGGGGGAGAGAATAAAGAGGAGACATAGTGTGACTTCCCTGGTGGTCCAGTGGCTAAGACTTCACATTCCCAAAGCAGGAGACCTGGGTTTGATCCCAGGTCAGGAACTAAATCCCACATGCCGCAACTAAAGATTCTGCATGCCACAACTGAAAGATCCTATGTAATCACAACCAAGACCTGGTGCAGCCAAGTAAATAAATATTCTTTTTTAAAGAGAGAGAAGACAGGACAACAAAGGATGAGAGAAAATCCCCAAATTGGAAGTTATGAAATACCATTGCACAGCGTGTGTTTCCTAAACTAACCACACAGCAGAGAGAAAGACTGTGTCTCCGATGAGGTAGCAGAACAGCTTGGAGGCTCTTGTTTTCAATACTGATGGTGACATCCAAGCACTGGCCATCCCAACCTCATGGCCAGCAGCTGGATCTCGTGGACAATCCAAAACCTCCTTCAGCAAGATGGTTACTGTCTTGGTCAGTCTGTTCAAACTCAGCCTACTGAGACAGCCTCCTGTTCTCTGAGATCTTCTGAAGGATCCTTCACATAGCCAATGCATTTTTCCTGAGCCTCAGAATGAGCAGGACTTCACACTCAAAGAAAGACAGAGGAAGGGTCTGAGAACCTAAGTTGAATCACCAGGGAAATGTATCAGGAACTCAGATGCAGAGCCAAAGAAAAGAAGGGAAAACTTTCTGCTTGAGCGTTCTGTTAACTTTTCCCAAGTCACATCTCCAGTCTACCAGCTGTCCCAACCACCACCAGAAAGAAGAGAAGACTGACTTCAGTTCGTAGTGTGATCAATAGATGCATCAGCATTTAGATGCAGGCTGCCTTAAAACTGCTCCCTGAACAATGAAAGTCAAACATTGGATTTGATGAAGGTTTCAGAGACTGCCTCAAATGCACAACCTTCACCCAGTGGAGGGTGCTATGGGAAAATCAAAAGCAAAATTTGTACCCTAAAGCTCGGGAGACCTCAAATCTCTAAGACTACAGCTAAAGACTAAACTGAGTTGCTTTATTTATTCCATGAAAACCCTCCCAGCCATACCTGCTTCTCTCCAAGAAAATGTCAGCGCCCCCTCTCTGTTCCTCCTTCCACCCACCAGAATTTGGTCTGCCTCAGAGAAAGCCCATGACAGTCCAGACCAGGGAAGAGAGGAAAACTACTGTGCGTACACTTTGTAGGGGATCCAAGTTAATCCCAAACGACCTGTGGCAAAGCGCCATAGCTGGTAATAGAAATAGCAACTCTTTCGTGGTCTGGCAAGAAGTAGCAAATTCTGATCCACAGTCTCTAATCCAAACAACCCAAAGGAGACCAGAGGGACTGGAGAAGGTGCTGTCTATAGCCCCCTGTACCATACTGACTTCTGCATGCGTGCTAAGTCGCTCAGCCATGTCCGATTCTTTGTGACCCTCTGGGCTACCTTCTGCCATGTTCTGGTCACAAGTTACTTTGGGAGGAAACAAAGGACTCAAGGTGAGCAATCCTCCTATTTCAGAAGTCAGTCTGCAGAAACCCAAAGGACCCTGTTCAGAACATTCACGGGAAATCAGGGCTCTTTGCTACCAAAATCCAACAGAGAGAAGAAGCTGCCAAAACGCTTAAGCCCACTCACCTTCCCTGACTTTGCTCGGAGCCTGGCTGTTTCTCCAAGAATGACAGGACCCATGGCCTCTCTTGGGCTTCCCAGGCGGTGCTAGTCATAAAGAATCTGCCTGCCAAAGCAAGAGATGTAAGAGATGCGGGTTCAACCCCTGGATGGGGAAGATCTCCTGGAGGAGGGCATGGCAACCCACTCCAGTATTCTCACCTGGAGACTCCCCATGGACAGAGGAGCCTTGAGGGCTACAGTCCATAGGGTCACAAACAGTCAGCCACAACTAAAGTGACTTAGCACTCACGCATGCCTGGCTTCTCTTGGTAGAAAGGGGGTCCGATGGGCCTTCCTTCTTAGGAAACTCAGGCCAGGCATTCTTGTCAATAGATTTAACATCTAAGCACTGCCCCTAATTCGGTGAGATAAATTTTTAACCTATTAAGATTCCAAGCCATTGATGTTTCCACCTAAAGAGAGAATGATGACATGGTAGCATCAACCCTGGGGGCTTCCACAATGGCTCAGAGGTAAAAAATCTGCCTGTAATGCTGGAGGCATGAGTTTGATCCCTGGGTCTGGAAGATCTCCAGGAGGAGGAAATGGCAATCCACTGCAGTATTCTTGCCTGGAGAATCTCATGGACAGAGGAGCCTGGCCGAAAAGAGTCAGACATGACTGAGTGTGACAAGTGAGTGAGTATCCACACCTCTTCTGCTTGTTTGGCCCGAGTCTCACCCATACTGCAGAGCCTGACTCCACACTTTATGCTTAGCTCACCTACAGCTGATGGGAGGTCCTCACATCACCGAGCATATGTCTCTCCTTCTCCTGGTTCAGAGGGGTGTGTCATGGAACCACCGCAGAAGCATCACATGCTCTCAGCTTGGCCTCCAAAGGCCTCTGTGGTCCAGCACGGTCTGTGCTTTGTGCGGTTCTTTATCCATCTTTGGTGGAGAAAGGAGGATGTGGGGCTGTGGGGAGTTGCTAGTGTTTTCCAAGGTTGGACAACATCTGTACCTCCCTTAACATGCTATCTTTTATCTTTGGGACTCCCAGTGTTGACCAAATTTATTTCTATTATTGTATTAGTTGCAGTAGAAAACCCAGTTCAAACTGGCTTGAGCATGAAAGGGGACTGATCTGATTCAAACAAATGAGGACCCCGGGTTATAGTGACTACCAGGATTGTGCATTATGCTCTGGCTCTGTGTGTGTGTGTGACTCAGCATTATACCTCTCCCTTCAGGCTTGTCTTGACCCAACCACAGATGGCTGTTAGGAGCACTGGGGGGTTCTGTGCTTCTTCTGGTTCACATCCAGGAGACAGAACCTTGAGACCAACGCTGAGGCCTGAGGAATATCTTGAGCTGTTTATTTAGACCATCATAATAGTGTAACCAATCACTTGTGTAGCAAGGGAAGCGTGGTCCCCTTACCTGGGTTAGACCTAGAAACCAATCGGGACCACCACTGGAGCTGGAGTTGTGCCAAACCCACCCCATCAACCTGGCTGCCATTCAAGGTGGGAGGGAGGGCCTCTGAGACAGTCCACATTCTGTCTGTGGAGCGCATTTCTGTCAAAGCCATTCTTGCCTTTTGGAAATGAACCACATCCTATCTATGGAATGTGCGTCTCTCTAAATAAATTCACTTCTTACCCAAAAAAAAGTGAAAGAGAAGAATATGGTTGATGGGGAATCAACCACATGTCTATATAACTGTCACTTTATAATTTATAATTTTTTCCAGTAGTCATGTACATATGTGAGAGTTGGACCATAAAGAAGACTGAGTGCCAAAGAATTGTTGGTTTTAAACTGTGGTGTTGGAGAAGACTCTTGAGAGTCCCTTGGACTGCAAGGAGATCAAACCAGTCAGTACTAAAGGAAATCAACTGTAAATATTCATTGGAAGGACTGATGCTGAAGCTGAAGCTCCTCCAATACTTTGGCTATCTAATGTGAAAAGCTGACACATTGGAAAAGACCCTGATGCTGGGAAAGACTGAAGGCAGGAGAAGTGAGGACAGAGAATCAGATGGTTGGATGGCATCACTGACTCAATGGACATAAGTCTGAGCAAACTCTGGGAGATGGTGAAGGACAGGGAAGCCTGGTGTGCTGCAATCTATGCCTTCACAGAGAGTCGGACAGGACTTGGTGACCAAACAACAACAACAACTGGTCTTTGGTGAGTTTGCCCTTAGATCATTAATTCACCATTCCCCTGCTCTGCTCTGTGATGCTGGTGTGTGTGTGTGTGTGTGTGTGTGTGTGTGTGAGTGTGTAGGCAGTGGAGATGGGCTGATCCCTGCAGGATGCACTTCCCATCTCCCATGTCAGCTGGGCTTCTGCTAGATTCAGCTAATGGAAAACATTATTGAAGTAGAGGCCAAGGGAAGGGAGAAACCAGAGTATTTCCTCCCTTCTTTGCCTGACTTGGGCAGCGTCTCTGGCGACAGCTGCATCTCCTGCAAGGCTCTAGTCCCCAAGTCAAGCCCTTTGATGCCTCAGCTTCCACCTGGTGGCCCCACCCTGGGCTCTGAAACCACCCTCTACCTATCTGCCATTGCTAGTCTCTAAAGTGCATCCCATTTAGGTCTCAGCAGTTCCACCCCTGCGTGACCATGTCCCTGTGCTAGATTGCCTCTGTTTCAAATGTGTAGAGTGGTTTCGATTTTCCCGGTGGGAACCCTGCAGCCCTCCAAAATAGGTACAAACATAAAACTGGGAACACATTCTGCAAGCACAAGGTTCTCATATAACAATATAAACAATAAAATTCCAAATAACATTAACTCAACATGATAGGCCACATAGACTATAATGTTTTGCTGAACAAAATTCCCTCTTGAAATGTGACTATGAGCCTGTTACCTGCAGTGCAGATTCTTTCTGAGTTCCGCAGGCTTATGCCACCATGTGAGTCTCAGCACGACCCGATTTTCTTACTGTTTCTCTCTATTGGAATTTCTGTGAAATTTTCGTTGGTATAATATCAGCATTGATCGCTGGATTCCCCATCTAAAAACTGTTGTAAAGATGATCTCTGAAACCTCACAGACAAACTCAGTTATCATCAGTTCATCATCTCGATATCCCCCCAAAATCTGTATGTATTATGTCTGTATTATTAAAATAAAAGCAGCATTTTAAAATAAATAGCGAGAAAAAGGCTAGCACAGTTTTCGCATAGATACTAGTAGATGAAGAAGAGCCCTGGGCCAAATTTCACAGTTCCTGGAATAACATTATTGTGCTCAGACTATGTGCTCAGGAACACCCTAATTAATCCTAATGACAGTCCTTCCAGGCAGGTACTATAATTTTCATTTTACGGATGAAAAAAACTCAAAATTAAGCCAGTTGCCTAAAGTCTCATGCCTAGAAGAAAGTAGAGTCTCACACATTCTAAAACTCATTCCTTGTTATTCACCTCATCCATCCAGAGGAACTTGAGTTGCAAAATGAATTTATTTATTCAGTTCAGTTTCATTCAGTCGCTTAGTTGTGTCTGACTCTTTGTGACCCCCATAGACTGCAGCACACCAGGCTTCCCTGTCCATCACCAACTCCCAGAGCTTGCTCAATCTCATCTATCGAGTCGGTGAAGCTGTCCAACCATCTCACCCTCTGTCATCCCCTTCCCCTCCTGCCTTCACTCTTTCCCAGCATCAGGGTCTTTTTCAATGAGTTAGTTCTTTGCATCATGTGGCCAAACTATTGGAGTTCAGCTTCAGCATCAATCCTTCCCATGAATATTAAGAACTGATTTCCTTTAGGATGGACTGGTTGGATCTCTTTTCAGTCCAAGGAACTCTCAAGAGTCAACATCACAGTTCAAAAGTGTCAATTCTTTGTCGCTCAGCTTTCTTTACAGTCTAACTCTCACATCCATACATGACTACTGGAAGAACCATAGCTTTGACTAGACAGACCTTTGTTGGCAAAGTAATGTCTCTGCTTTTTAATATGCTATCTAGGTTGGTCATAGCTTTTCTTCCAAGGAGCAAGTGTCTTTTAATTTCATGACTGCAGTCTCCATCTGCAGTGATTTTGAAGCCCAAGAAAATAAAGCCTCTCATTGTTTGCTTTGTTTCCCCATCTATTTGCCATGTAGTGATGGGACTGGATGCCATGATCTTAGTTTTCTGAATGTTGAGTTTTAAGCCAACTTTTTCACCCTCCTCTTTCACTTTCATCAAGAGGCTCTTTAGTTCCCCTTTGCTTTCTGCCATAAGGGTGGTATCATCTGCCTATATGAGGTTATTGATATTTCTCCTAGCAATCTTGATTCCAGCTTGTGCTTCATCCAGCCCAGCGTTTCTCATGATGTACTCTGCATATAAGTTAAATAAGCAGGGTGACAACATACAGCCTTGATGTACTCCTTTCCCAATTTGGAGCCAGTCTGTTGTTTCATGTCCAGTTCTAACTGTTGCTTCTTGACCTGCATACAGATTTCTCAGGAGGCAGGTAAGGTGGTCTGGTATTCCCATTTCTTTAAGAATTTTCCAGAGTTTGTTGTAATCCACACAGTCAAGGCTTTGGTGTGGTCAGTAAAGCAGAAATAGATGTTTTTCTGGACCTCTCTTCCTTTTTTGATGACCCAGCAGATGTTGGCAATTTGAGCTCTGGTTCCTCTGTCTTTTCTAAATCCAGCTTGAACATCTGGAAGTTCACGGTTCACATACTGTTGAAGCCTGGCTTGGAGAATTTTGAGCATTACATCAGTAGTGTGTGAGATGAGTGCAATTGTGTGATAGTTTGAGCATTCTTTGTCATTGCCTTTCTTTGGGATTGGAATGAAAACTGACCGTTTCCAGTCCTGTGGCCACTGCTGAGTTTTCCAAATTTGCTGGCATGTTGAGTGCAGCACTTTCACAGCATCATCTTTTGGGATTTGAAATAGCTCAACTGGAATTCCATCATCTCCACTAGCTTTGTTAGTAGTGATGCTTCCTAAGGCCCATTTGACTCCACATTCCAGGATGTCTGACTCTAGGTGAGTGACCACACCATCGTGGTTATCTGGGTCATGAAAATCTTTGTATAATTCTTCTGTATATTCTTGCCACCTCTTCTTAATCTTTTGCTTCTGTTAGGTCCATACCATTTCTATCCTTTATTGTGCCCATCTTTATTCATTTATTTATTCATTCAATAAATATTTATTGAACAACTAGTATGTGCCAGGCACCATTATAAGCACTGTGGTATAGAAGTGAATAAAATAGACAAAACCCTGCTGAGCCAAGCTTAGCTTCTAGGGGAGGAATCAGAAAATAAACAACACTAATAAGTAAAATATACAGTATGTGGAGAATGACAAGTGTCAAGGAAACAGGGAAGGGGGATGTGAAATCTTATCTAGAGGGAACTGTAGTTTTAGATATGGTGGATAGGGAAAGCTTTTAAGCAAACACTCAAAGGAGGGAAAGAAACAGGACAAAGAACTATCAGATTAAGAATATTTCAGCAAAGAGTCAAGTCAGGGAAAGCGTACCTGGAAGCCAGTGTGCCTGGAGCATTAAAAAAACAAGGTTGATACAACAAGAGATGCATGTAAGGGATGGTGAGGAATCTATAGGGCCTATAAGGCCTTAGGGGGTCAGAGTAAGGATGTTGGCTTTACTCTGAGTAGGACACAAAGCTACTGGAAGCTTCTAAGCAACATTACTGGCTGTTACATGGAGAAGAGACTGTGAGAACCTAGGATGGAAGCTGGGAGGAGAGTTAGAATCATCACAGTAAATCCAGGTGAGAGTTGATAGTAATGGGACCCTGTTGTAGGTAGTTAGAAGTAGCAGAATTCTGGCTATATTCAGAATTTGAGATATGATCAGGCATGCCTTAACCTCTTAGCCTTTCTGGACAACTGAAGGACCAAGGAACTTTCAAGGACCAAGGACAAGGACCCAGCTCTTTCAGTCCAGGGAGGCACCCAAGGACCCCAGCACCAACACGACCCAGCTCACTGCTGTCCTGTGGAATTTTCTGTGAGACCGGGAACATGCTACACTCTCCAGAGTGGGGGGGCTGGATGTTTACTTTTATTTAACTTAGACAGATTTGCGTTTCACAAAGCCGCCCTGGACAGCACAGCTCTAGGGAACCAGCCTGATAAACTGCCTCCAGGCAGCTCTCACCTCTCCACGGGATTCGCGGAGAAGACAGTCGTCTGCCCTTTATTCTGTGCTCTCACAGCTCAGCTCCGCCTGACATGAGTCAGCGTGCCTTTGAGAAATGGCAGCAATGTGAATAAAGTCCTAATTTTGTCTCTGAAATGGCCCATTAATAAATAACAAAGTGTGTATAAATATGCAAAACACACAATTAGTCAATTTCACAACGTCTCCTTGTGATGGGAACATTAAAAAATGTGTCCTAGAGTGAAGGGTGGGGAGATCCAAATAAATTTAGTTTCTCTTTAAACCTTACCAGCAATGAATACTGAATCATTTACTTCTGAGAATTGTAACACAAAAGCAAGTCATTTATTGGCTCCTCTGAGCATGAGCAGCACACTCTAACTTAATTCATAGATGTGGAAGGCCATTATAAGAAGTAAATGAGTTACCAACGAGAGCGATGGCAGATGGCAGCTGCTTTTGCATGACTTCATGGACCCTGAATTACTCTAATCATCATTTTATTTAAACCCAGAAGGCCATAAGAAATAAGTTACTGACTCCACTGAAATATGTCTCCCTTAAACATATAAACTAGAACTTGAAATAGGGTACATTATTCAAACAATTTCTTGCAGTGACAGGCGCCAGCTCACAGGCCAAAGGCAGCCATGAAATTCTGCAGTACTTCCTGGGGTCTGGGAAGGTCCCTTTAGGAAGATATTTGAAAAGGAGTCCACTTCAGCAAATAAGATGCTGTCTGGCCTCGCAGAGTGATTGCCTATTCTAGAATCCTTGTGAGCATATCTGCTGCTCTCCCTCAGACAGAAAATGATGGTGTTGATCAGAAATCTGGGCATTATGGTTTTATTTTTTCCCCCAGCTTTATTGAAATATAATTGATATATAACATCATATGTTTCAAGTGTACAAAGTGTTGGTTTGATACCTTAATAAATTGCAAAATGATTACCACCATAGCATTAGCTAACACGTCCATCACATCACCTAATCACCATTTTCCTTTTTGAGATGAGAACATTTAAGGTTGAGTCTCTTAACAATCTTCAAGTATATAATACAGTATTATTAGCTATAATCACCCTGCTGTACATTAGGTTTCCCAAACTTGTCCATCTTTTAACTGGAAATCTGTCTCCATTTCTGATACCTCCCAGCCCCTGGCAACCACACTCTTCTCTGTTCAGCTTTGCTGCTGTGCTGAGCTTAGTCGCTCAGTCATGTCTGACCCTTTGCAACCCCATGGACTGCAGCCCACCCGGCTCCTCTGTCCATGGGATTCTCCAGGAAGGAATACTGGAGTGGGTTGCCATGCCCTCCTCCAGGGGACCTTCCCAACCCAGGGGCTGAACCCAGGTTTCCCGAATTGCAGGCGGATTCTTTACTGTGTGAGTCACTAGGGAAGCCCTACTCTTTGCATTCAGCTCTGTTAGACTCCAATAAATGAGTGAGACTGGGCAGGATCCATCCTTGTCTGCTTTACCTCACTTAGTGTAATTCTGGGCATTTCGCTTCACTCTGCTCCCTCCCCAGTCCTGATCCATTTATTCCACTTTACTGAAAAGGCCTCATAACCAGCCTCCTTACCCCCTGCTCTAGTCCACTCTACACACAGTGGTGTGAAACATTCCTGTGTTGTGAAGGGTCTCATAGACACTCAACAGTAGCCATGGAGTGAATGAATGAGCTCTAAGAGGCAGGCAGGGTTGAATGATGTCAGTGTTGATTTTGACTCTTAGTTTGATTTTAACTCTGAGAGTCCTGGGAAGCATGTAGGAAAGTGTCTTCACCTGATGTGTATGGTCAAGGTCCTCCAGCTTGGGACCACCAGGAGCACACCCATGGGTCAACAAGTAGGGTAAACTGCCTCCTTACAGTGAGGGTGAACATGCACAGTGGGGAGCTCTAGGGGCATCTCAGTCAAAGGGCGTTGGGACTTGCCATAGATGATTCTAGAGAACCTTCAAGGAAGTGGAGTTTGCTCTGGGTTCAATATTGTCAGGAAGTGGGTTCAATATTGCTCTGGGTTTCTTCACAAGTCTTACTGTGAAGATAGGAGGAATGAAATGAAGCTAAAACTGATTGATAAAGAAGTGTCAGTAACTCCCATGAGCCGAGATGGGAGGCTCGCTGGGCACGTTTGTGGTCTGGAAATTTTTTATGTTGATGTCTCTGTTAAGACATGATTACAGAGATTACAGAGTGGCCTTGTTTTTGTCTTCATCTGTGATAGTCATGGGCTTCCCTGGTAGGTCAGCTGGTAAAGAATCTGCCTGCAGTGCAGAAGCTCTGGGTTCCATTGCTGGGTCAGGAAGGTCCCCTGGAGGAGGGCCCGGCAACCCATTCCAGTATTCTTGCCTGGAGAACCCCATGGACAGAGGAGCTGGGTGGGCTACAATCCATGGGGTCGCAAAGAGTCAGACATGACTGAGCGACTAAGCACAGCACAGCAAGCATGAAGGTCACAGGGTGGCCTGGCCTGATGTTGGGGCTCTAGGACATGTCTGTGTTGAGCAGAAGGACGCGTGGTCCGGTTGTGAAGGCCAAGCCAGCTCTCTTCTGCCAGGGGCTGCTTCTCTCCGTGGTAGTACTAGGACACATTGAAAGGTGATGCAGCGGTCTGAGTGAGAGATGGTGATGGCTTGCATTTGAATGATGGTCATGAGCCTATGAGACGTGACTAATTTCAGGATGCACATGGGGTCATGGCCCTCACTCAAACCACACTGAGCTCACTAGCTCCTTGGAGGAACATCGACCCCTGGGGCCTCCAGGCCCTTCCTTAAACACTCTTTCCCAGCCCCTTCTCCACCTCCACTTCTGCAACACAAACCCTATTCCCTGACATATTCCTGTTAACCCTGCTCTAATATTACTTCCACCAGGAGATCTACCCCAATCATTTCATCTCAAGTCCAGTTGGCTGGCCTTCCTCTATGCTTCCATGCTATCTCATTATATTATTATCTTTTACTTATCTCTATCCCCTACTGGACTGTAAACTGCATCCAGGAAGGAGTGATGTCTTGTTCACTGTGTGTATGCAGGTCTCATCACATGATCAGTGCTTAATGAATACATGATAAATGGATCAATGCTTTACTGAAATTTGTAGGCTCTCTCTAAACTGGTTTCCAGCAAGTCATTATCCAACACCTGACATTTAAGTCATAATACCATTTCAAACCTAAGCTGCCTTTTCTTTGGCACATACTCACCAAATAAAATGATATTCCTGGTACCATTGTGTATATTCAAATTTCCTGCAATTCATCTATAACCCCAGAAATAGCAGAGGCTACTATGCATTGCCATGATTAAGTGGCAGTAAGTGTCTCGGTTGTGAATGGTTTCAATTTAATTTGTTAGTAGAGCTGAGAGATATTTACAAGCTGTCTACCCTTTATGATTTTATAGGTCAAAAATTGAGTTTTGGTGCTTTGACATTTATCCATTCAACAACCAATTTTTCAAGAACCAGGTGTTCTTCTAGAAATTGGAGCTACAGCAGTGAAAATATAGAGAAAAATCTCTGAGCCAGTGGGGTTCCATTATAATGGACAGGGAAGACTCTTTTAAAAATAGAGAAATAAAATAAAGAGAATGTTAAAAGCAATGGAGGAAGTGGGGGATAAAAGTGGGAAATATAGGAGTCAGGACATTAAGCAGTGCCTTCAAGAAAGGTTTCACTGAGGAAGTAGTTTGGAGGAGGCCAGAAGGAAGCGAAGGTGCCAAGCTCAGCAGACATCTGGGGAGGCAAAGGGCAGAGCCAGTGCTAATGCCTGGGCCAGAGAGATGGATGGGAGGGACTTCCCAGATGGTCCAGTGGCTAAGACTCGGGGCTCCCAATGCAGGGGGCGCAGGTTCGATCCCTGGCCAGGGAACTAGACCCCGCTTGCTGCAAGTGAAAGTTCACATGCTGTAACTAAAAACACCCATGTGCTGCAACTAAAGGCCCTGCACAGTCAAATAAATAACTAAATATTTTTTTAAATAAAAGCAATGGATGGGAAAGGCCCAACTGCACACAATTCAGATAACCCAACTGCACACAATTCAGATATTGGTCTTGAAAGGACAAGGAAAATAGGAAACAAAATATATGGCCATTATTGATGACTTCCCCTTAAGAGAAAATGGAACAAAAATTCCAAGCTGTAAATAAAATAAAGGTGACTCAATAGGAGACTAAAGCCAGACTTCAGAAAACTTTTAAACAATGTTCTGAGCCTACCTAGCCGCTGAAATGAAAGGAAACTTGCTCTCTCTTTTTGTAAATAGAATCAGATCTGAAATACTTTAGGAGACTTTGTCAGGAAAATAAATTGGAATAGGAAATGGCAAATTTAGAAGATCTCTGACGTGTGGCTTAACATTTTCAAAGAACCTTGGAAAATAAAGCAGCTAGAAAAGAAACTTCTGGCTGTCCCAGTGAAATAACTCATCCCTGAAATAAAAGCAAAAGATTCTCTATCCCCTGAGGATCAAGAGCCTATGAGAATAGACACCTGTGGGTGATGTAGGAAGAAGGGTCATTGGAGAAACTGACATCACAAATTGATTACAAAATAGACAGCTGTCCAAAATCTGTTTCAGTGGTGCTGCAAGCCGAGAGAATGATTAGGTTTCATCTCTTCCTATCCTTGTTCTAAACTCCCAAGGTGAATGGCTTATAAATATATGTGGACAACAATTCAGCTTTCTTATTGATGGGGCTGCCATGCTAGCTACAGTATCATAGAACATTCGACCCCTCGGAAGACCATAGCCAGTGGGAAGCCCTGACAATCAAGTCCTTTCCCATGTCCCTACCTGTTACTGTTACATTAGGACCATGAGCAAGAAAACATTTCTTCTCTGTGATGTAACTCCTGCAGATTTAATGGGTGGGGAACAAGTTTACAACTAAAATCATTGCAGAAGGATTATTTGGGCAAGTCCCAGAAATTATAGTTACATGCCTATTAAAACACCTATATTGGACTTCCCTGGTGGTAGAGTGGATGAGAATCTGCCTGCAAATGCAGAGGACACGGGTTCAATCCCTGGTCCGGGAAGATACCATGTGCCGCTCCACAGCTACTGAGCCCGGCGCTGTGTGCCTAGAGCCGGTGCTTTCTCTGCAGTGGGAAGCCTGTGCCCCACAGCCAGAGAGAGCCCACATGCAGCAACCAAGACCCGGCGCAATCAAAAATAAATAAAAACACTCATACTGTGATTATTCAAGAAACAGCTGAATGGGTCTCAGAACCGCTAAAGGCCAAAAGACTCTACAAACACAAGCAAACTAATTGGAGCAGAGTCATGAGCGTTCAGATTGACTCTTCTACACCTTTACCTAGACATCCTCGATGCTCCACTAAAGTTAAATGCAAAGAAGCCCTTAGGCCAGTTACAGCTAGATTAGTAGAAAGAGGATGAAGTCTCCTTTGTTCTAGTCCTGCAATACCTGTTTCACCTGTTTAAAAGCCTCAGCATGGAGAATATAGATTTGTCTAAGGTCTGTAGGCAGTTAAAATATGTTTGCGTCCCTAAATTTGTGTTTCTGTTTTGTAAAGAAGTTTATTTGCATCATTTATTTTTCTGGTTGCCAAGAGGGAAGGGAAGGCAGACAGATAGTTAGGGAGTTTGGGATGGACATGTCCACACTGCTATATTTAAAACGGAAAACCAACAGGGACCTACTGTATAGCACAGGGAACTCTGCACGGTGTTATGTGGCAGCCTGGATGGGAGGGGAGTTTATGTATACATGGCTGAGTGGCTCTGCTGTGCACCTGAAACTATCACAATATTAGTTGGCTGTACTCCAACACAAAATAGAAAAGTATGATGCATACATACAATAGAGTCTCCAATAGCTTTACACTTTGGGATGTAGAACTGTATTTACTGACATAGAAAAATGTCCATGTCAAATGTCAGTGAACAAAGCAGATTGCAAAACAGCATGTAGAGAACACTATCATGAAGGTTAAATTATGACTGTGTATATATTTATATTTGTATGGGCATATTCAAAAAATATCCAGCAGAATGTTGAACAAATTACTGGTACAATTATCACCAGATGGCAGAATTTTGGGTGATTTTGACATTCACATTAGACTTTTCTGTATTTTTCTGACAATTTTTTCAATAAATATGTATATTTTGGCAAAAAAAAAAGCTTGCTTCCCCAACTGTGCCTAAAAAGCTTGCTTCCCAACTGTGCCTAACCCAAATACCCCACTCTCCTTAGTCCCACTTCAAGCCAAATTATGTTTTATATTAGATTTCTACTCACCTTTCTTTACTTTCCCAGTTGACAATAATCAAGATTAATGAGACATAAGAAGTGGTTAAGTTCCAGGCAATGTATTTGCCCTCTCCTCAGAAAATCAACAATCCTTCTGGATAATACGCCCTAGGGTTTCTCAGAAACTGCATGCTACTTTTCCCAAGCCTTAGA
The DNA here is from genome assembly GCA_007570785.1 of Antilocapra americana. Taxonomy (NCBI): domain Eukaryota; kingdom Metazoa; phylum Chordata; class Mammalia; order Artiodactyla; family Antilocapridae; genus Antilocapra; species Antilocapra americana. The sequence continues at coordinate 3,437,504 of ML663013.1, read as the reverse complement.
AGATATTAAGGATATAGTGTTTCCTTGCAAATCCATTCAGATCCAATATGTAGATGACTACTTCTTGTGTTCTATTAATCTTGAAAATTCTAAAATCAACTCTGTGCATCCACTCATAGAGTTAGCTGAAACAGAAAACCAGTCTGCAAGGGAGAAACTACAATTCTGAAAAACAAATATTCATTGTCTAGACCATTACCTATTGGCTGCAGGAAAAGCTTCAATTCAGAGGAGATTGCATATTATCCTGAATTACCCAACACGAAACACTGAAAGACAAAAGAAGATTTCTGATATTCACTCGATATTGTAGAGAATGTGCTCAGTGATCTTAAATATCCTTTTAACAACCACCTAAGCTGGATCACCAAAATTATTATAATGCTGACTTTTTGTTTGTTCTTGAAAGGTTAGACCATGGGGACTTCACTGATGATCCAGTGGTTAACATCCACACTTTCAATGCAAGGGGCACAGGGGCAATCGCTGGCCTGAAACTCAGATCCCACACATTGTGCCACATGGCCAAATAAATAAATAAAATTAGAAAGAGAAAAAGAAAGGTTAGGCTGTGCTCTAGGAGTATTAACTCAAAAACATCCCACACATCAAAACCCCACTGCTTACTGTAGCCTGTTCCTTCGTCTAGTAGCCAAAGATTATCCTCCTTGCCTCAGAACAGTTTTATCCTCAGCTAGAGTAAAAAAGGAAATTCCCTGGTGGCTCAGACGGTGAAGCATCTGCCTGCAATACGAAAGACCCGAATTCAACCCCTGGGTCGGGAAGATCCCCTGGAGAAGGATATAGCAACCCACACCAGTATTCTTGCCTAGAGAATCCCATGGACGGAGGAGCCTGGGGGGAGCTACAGTCCATGGAATAGCAAAGAGTCAGACTCGACTAAGCAACTTCACTTTCTTTCTTTCTTTTAAATTAAACAAAGCACTTCAGATCTTGTACTTGGATCACTTTTAAACCTGATGGCAACTTAGGTTGAATAATCTCCATGGCTAATTCAAAATACCAATACTCTCTGGTAAATAATAAAACAGCACTACCTTCTCCCTTCTCTTATCACCATACTGACACTCTTGATCCAGCAACTTTCTTACCCTTACCCCATAAAGGAGAGTGTTACCATTATATTTCTGTTGGTCAAGAATTATCCATGCCCAGAACACATACTGCAGACAGCTCCATACCCAATCCTGACTTAATATTTTTTATTTGTCTTATCTTAAAATCTAAAAGGTGTTCAGCTGCGTACAGAGCAGCATTATTTGCACTAGACAAAATGTGTAAGCACCCCAAGTGTCTTATCAGTCCACGAATGGATAAACAGTGATATGTATATTGCTGCTGCTGCGGCCGCTAAGTCACTTCAGTCGTGTCCGACTCTGTGCAATCCCATAGATGGCAGCCACCAAGCTCCCCCGTCCCTGGGATTCTCCAGGCAAGAGTACTGGAGTGGGTTGCCATTTCCTTCTCCAATGCGTGAAAGTGAAGTCGCTCAGTCATGTAGCGACCTCATGGACTGCAGCCCACCAGGCTCCTCCAGGCATGGGATTCTCCAGGCAAGAGTACTGGAGTGGATTGCTATCGATAATGCTATCGATCCCTGGGTCAGGAAGATCCCCTGGAGAAGGCAATGGCAACCCTCTCCAATATTCTTGCCTGGGAAATCCCATAGACAGAGGAGCCTGGTGGGCTACAGTTCATGGGATCACAAAAAGAGTCAGACAGGGCTTAGTAACTAAATAACAACAACAAATGACTATTATTCAACTTCAAAAAGGAAGGAAATTCTGAATGCTTTGATATGAATGAAACTTGAAGATATGCTAAGTGAAATAAGCCAGTCACAAAAGGACAAGTACTGTATGATTCCACTTCTGTGAGTTTCCAAGGGTAGCCACATTCGAAAGCAGGAAGTAGAATGGTAGTTTCCAGGAGCTAAAGGAAGGGGGAAAGGAAAGTTGTTTAATGGGCACAGAGTTTCTGTTTTGCAGAGTGAAAAGAGTTTGGAGGTGGCTGGTGGTGATGGCTGCATGATGTGAATGCACTTAATGGTTACAATGGTACATAAAAATGTACTTAAAAATGGTTAAAATGGTATGTTTTTTGCTTCATGTTTTTTACCACAACAAAGAAAATGAAAAGGGACAATACCATGCTGGATTATACAATAGCTATCACAAATTTTCTTTTTTTTTTTTAGCTACTGTATCTTTTTTAATATTTATTTATTTTCTTTACATTTTTGTGTTGATTTTGCCATACATGGACATGAATCCGCCATGGGTATACATGTGTTCCCCTTCCAGAACCTCCCTCCCACCTCCCTCCCAATTCCATCCCTCTGGGTCATCCCGGTGCACCAGCCCTGAGCACCCTGTATCATGCATCAAACCTGGGCTGGCGATTCATTTCACATATGATAATTTACATGTTTCAATGCCGTTCTCCCATATCATCCCGCCCTTGCCCTCTCCCATAGAGTCCAAAAGACTGTTCTATACATCTGCGTCTCTTTTGCTGTCTCGCACACAGGGTTATTGTTACCATCTTTCTAAATTCCATAGATATGCATTAGTATACTGTGTTGTTTTTCCTTCTGGCTTACTTCACTCTGTGTAATAGGCTCCAGTTTCATCTTCCTCAATAGAACTGATTCAAATGTATTCCTTATAATGGCTGAGTAATATTCCATTGTGTATATGTACCACAGCTTCCTTATCCATTCGTCTGCTGATGGACATCTAGGTTGCTTCCATGTCCTGGCTATTGTCCAATCCCTTACTAAATGCTAAGTCAGGGTAAGTGGTCAAAAATACAGCTATTTCAAGGGCATAACTAAATTCACTTTTATTACTAAAACTAAAAGGGGATATATATTCAATGATAGCTGACATGTTTTTGGAATAGTTGATGATTCTGAACTAATATGGGAGCAAAGATATTTCTTAACCTCAAGTACCCCTGTAAAAACAATAGATAACAAATATATAAATTACTTGATGTCTTAATGCTACCCAAGGGGACTATCCTTAAAATATAAGTGAAATACTGCAGAAGTTAGAATAAATGCTTTAAAGATCAGCATGTTAAACAGGCTGCTCTGAAAATCATTCTTATGCAAGAATCATTCACAGAAGAAAAAAATATACATGGAGAAGTTCAGGAACTTCACAATAGATCCACAAAATTTGGCTACCAACTCTGAAAATAAACACGGTGAATAACCAGATAGTAAGATCCACAGGATAAGATCTGATGAAGCCAGGAAAGCAGGGTGGCAACACCAGATAATCTAAGTGTATAGTTGCTAAAAAGTACTATGAAACAGCTCGTCATGGTGAGCTCATCACAGCTCATCAGTGTGAACAAAGGGACCTCAACATTAAACAGCCACTGGTAGAGAAGTCTTTCTAGAATATGAATGAGTTACAAGACATGTAACTCATTCTTCACCTATAACCAACACAATTGGGGGGAAACTGTGAAGGTAGCGTGTGGACTGGCTCCTCTATCCATGGGATTCTCCAGGCAAGAATACTGGAATGGGTTACCATTTCCTCCTCCAAGGGATCTTCCCGACACAGGGTTCGAACCCACATCTCTTGTGTCTCCCTCATTGGCAGGCAGATTTTTTCCCACTGTGCGACCTGGGAGCCCCTTCTACAGGTTATGTATGTGTAATAAGAATAGTGTGTTTCTTTTGTGAGTGGGCTGAAGCATTTCTCTAATACAAGCCTAGCATTCACTGTAGCCTAAATACTATTACTTTTGTGGAACCTACATGGGACCTTCAACATATATCCCCAGGGACAGAGAATACATTTTACTGGGGATGTTATTTGTAAATTATGCAAAGCTTTGTTCTTTCCTTGAAAATTCTGTTGTCCTTATCCCTTCCAGTCCTCTATCAAAGTAGAAAGAATAAATGAGACTAAAACTGGAACTAGCTAGCCACTTTTAGGTGTTATAGTCCTGACTTCTTTTCTTTAGGAACTTACAATATCGAAAAAAATAGACTTTATGACCAAGAGAATATTTAGGGAAAGAGAGAGTGAGTACATAATGATGGAAGTTTCACTTCACCAAGAAAATCTAGTCATTCTAAATGTGTTAACATCTAATGAAGGTGCCTGACAAGATATGAAGCAAAACCTGACAGAACTTCACAAGGAGATGAAAAAATCCTCCACCATTTCACCATGTATTCCTCAATAATTGATTGATCAGGAACAAAATCAGCAGACTTAGAAGAACCCAACAACACAAAGAATGAGCTTCACCTTATAGACAGATATGGATAATAATGAGAGTATACACACTTATCAGGTGCACAAGGAATATTTAGACAAATAAATCATGTGCCAGGCCATTAAGAATCCTCAATGAAATTCAGAAAACAGTTTCTCAGACCACATTCTTGGGAAATAGGAAAATTATGTTAGAGGATCACAACACAAATATCAATTAAAAGCTCTATTTGAATAACCATGAAAACACTGTCACTGAAATCATGAATTAAAGAATAAATCATACTGGAAGTTCTAAAATACTAAGCGTGAGTAATAATGAATACAACACATCAACATTTATGAGCTGCAACAGAAGTAGTGGTTATGGGAAACTTATTTCATTGATTAACATCAAATCATCATAGTTCATTGATTTCAAAGAAATACATTTAAAAACTAAAATGGAGTATATCAATATGTTAGTTTTTAAATGTATTTCTTTGAAATCAATGAACTATGATGATTTGATGTTAATCAATCCACTATGGAAAACAGTGTGGAGATTCCTTAAAAAACTGCAAGTAGACCTGCCATATGACCCAGCAATCCCACTGCTGGGCATACACACTGAGGAAACCAGAATTGAAAGAGACACATGTACCCCAATGTTCATCACTGCATTGTTTACAATAGCCAGGACATGGAAGCAACCTAGATGCCCATCAACTGACGAATGCATAAGAAAGCTGTGGTACATATACACAATGGAATATTACTCAGCATTAAAAAAAAATTCATTTGAATCAGTTCTACTCAGGTGGACGGAACTGGAGCCTATTATCCAGAGTGAAGTAAGCCAGAAGGAAAAACAACAATCCAGTATACTAACACATATATATGGAATTTAGAAAGATGGCAGCGAGAACCCTGCATGCGAGACAGCAAAAGGAACGCAGACGTATAGAACAGACTCGTGGACTCTGTGGATGAGGGCAAGGGTGGGATGATATGGGAGAATGGCATTGAAACATGTTAATTATCATATGTGAAATCAATCGCCAGCCCAGGATTGATGCTCGGGGCTGGTGCATCGAGATTTCCCGAGGGGAGGGAGGAGGGAGGGAGGAGGGAGGGGGGTTCTGGAGGGGGAGCATATGTAAACCCATGGTGATATCATGTCATTGTATGGCAAAACCAATAAAAAAAAATGTATATATATATATATATATACAGTTAGAAGCTGGTTCTTAGAAAAATAAATAACAAAATATACAATGCTCTAAAAAGCTAATCAAGAAAAAGAATTGATTCAGGTAAATAATTTTAAAAGAGACACAACTGAGATAAAACAGAATTTTATAATAGAAGATACCATCAATAATTATATGCCAGGAATTTCAAAATTTAGGTTAAATTGAATAAATTCCTAGAAAAATATGACATCAAATCTGACTTGAGAAATTTTTTAAATTGAATAATATAACTATTAAAGAAATCATAAGAGTAGTATAAAATCTTCCCAAAATATAACAAATCTACATGCTTTTCCAAACTTTCAAGAACCAAGTCATTCTAATCTTATTAACTCCCCCCCCAGAAAAAGAGGAAATAGCCTCCTATATTATTCTAAAAGGTAACCAATATCCTAATATCAGAAACCAAAAGCATAGAAAGAAAAAAATATGTTGATGTGTGGCAGAAACCAACACATACTGTAAAGCAATTATCCTTCAATTAAAAATAAATTTTTAAAAAAGAAACAAAAATTACAAACTCATTTTATTCATGAATATCAAAAAATGAAGTCATATATGATAATATTTAAATAAGATAGTGCACTATGACCAATTTGGGTTTATTCTAGTGCTCAGTAGCTTACAATGATGAGCATTCATTATTGTTTATGGGTCTATAGTTAGCTAGGCAGTGGTGCTGATCTGGGCCAGCCGTGGCTGACCTCAGGCAGAGTCACTCATGTATTTGCTATCAACTGGGATGTTTATTGGACGTCAGACAATCCAGGATATCCTCACTCGCGTATCACGTGATTGGCTGGCTGGCTTCTGGGGTGATAGGATGACTGGACCACACGTCTCTCAACACACAGATGTCTAGTCCAGTCTTATTCATATAGGATAGGAGCAGGGTTCCAAGAGAAGAAGTAGGAGTGGAAGCTGCAAGGCTTCCAGAGGCTTGGAACTGGCATACAGTCATTTCCACTGCTTCTATTGATAAAAGCAAGCCACAATACCTGCCCAGATTCAAGGATGGGAGAGTGAGCTCCATCTGTTTATGGCAGGGACTGCATCATAATACTGCACAGGATATGGTTGTGTGGAGAAGTGAAAAATTATGGCCATCTCTGCAATCTACCCTACTAGGGAAGATAAAAGCAGAGTTTCACATCAGAAAATACTTGTAATTCACCACATTAAGAGAGAAAAACTGATCATTTCAGTAGATGCAGAAAAAAGCATTTGATACATTACAATGTGACTACATGGAAAAAAGTCATTTGTAAATTAGTAATAAAGAGGAACCTGGAGAAGGAAATGACAACCCACTCCAGTATTCTTGCCTGGGAAATTCCACAGACAGAGGAGCCTGGTGGGCTACAGTCCATGGGGTCTGAAAGAGTCAGACATGACAGCGACCGAGCACAATAAAGAGGAACTTTTACTATAGAAATTTACATCATCTTAAGAGAATAAATCTTAGAAGCATTCCTTTTAAAATAAAAAACAGACCCATGTACCCATCATCACTATTTCTATTGAATACTTTATTAGATGTCTTTGTGCAATGAGGCAAGAAAATAAACAGAAGCATAAATTAGAAGAAAATAAAGCTGAAACTATTTGCATCTGATATGACCATTTTCATAGAAAATGAATAGAACTCACAGATAAATTATAAGAAATAAAAAGGTGATTTTGGCAAGATGATTGGCTACGATATTAATGTTTAAAAGTTCATTTAATTCTACATATCAGTAACAAATAATTAGAGAACACTTTTTAATAAAAAGGCCACATTCATAGGAGCATCAGGGAAGATTGGATACCCATTAAATCTAAACAGAAGACACCAATAACTCCATGGGAAATATTAAGCAAATTTATTAAGATATTTTTAAAGGATCTGAATTAACAGAGAAATATATTTTGTTCATGACTAGTAAGACTTAATATTGTAAAGGTATCCATGCTTCCTAAATTGACTTATAGATTCATTTCAATTCTAATCCAAATGCTAATATATTTTTGTTTTCTTTAAAATATACATTTTATCGATCATTCAATTCTGAAGGAATTGAATAAAAAATTGCAAAAGCATTTCTGTATAAAAGCAAGGAGGAGGGATTATTTTAAAGTTATGATAATAACTATGATATAGAACAGGCTTTCCAGGTGGCTCAGTGGTAAAAAAAAAAAATATGCCTGCCAATACAGGAGACAAGGGTTCAATCCCTGGGTCAGGAAGATACACTGAAGAAGGAAATGGCAACCCACTCCAGTATTCTTGTCTGGGAAATCCCATAGACAGAGGAGTGTATCTAGCTACAGTCCATGGGGCTGCGAAAGAGTCAGACATGACTCAGCGCCTAAACAACAGCAACATGCTATAGAACTGGCTGAAGAATAGATAAAACTTACAGCAGGCTAAATAAAGCATAAAGTCTGGCCATTCTTTGCGCATGTGCAATTCTTTTTACATTTTATACAACTTTTAAAGGTTAAACTCCATTTACAATTACTATTCACTATATTCCCCTTATTGTACAATAAATGCATCCTTGCAGCCTGTTTACACCCAATAGTTTGTACCTCTCGTTCCTCCGTTCCTATATTGCTCCTCCCCACCCCCACTGGTAACCACTAGTTCGTTCCTTTTTTCTGGGATTCCGCTGCTTTTTTGTTATATTCACTAGCTTTTTGTTATGTTTTAGATTCCACATGTAAGTGATAGCATAGAGTATTTGTCTTTCTCTGTCTTCCTTATTTCACCTAGCACAATGCTCTCCACGTCCATCTATGCTGCTACAAATAGCAAAGTTTCATTCTTTTTTTTCTGGCTGAGTATTCCATTATTCGTGTGTAGGTATATATATGTATGTATAGGCACACCACATCGTCTTTATCCAGCCATCTGTTGATGAACACTTGAATTGCCTTTGTATCTTGGCAATTGTAAATAGTGCTACTAGAAACATCAGGGTGCGTGTATATTTTTGAATTAATGTTTTGAGGAATTATTTTTTTATACACCCCCAGAGTGGAATTGCTGGATCACACAGTAGTTCTGGGATTCCCTGGTGGCTCAGATGGTAGGGAATCTGCTTGCAATGCAGGAGACCTGGGTTGGATCCCTGGGTCAAGAAGATCTCCTGAAGAAGGGAATGGCTACCCACTCCAATATTCTTCCCTGGAGAATTCCATGGACAGAAAGAGCCTGGCAGGCTAGAGTCCATGGGGTCGCAAAGAGTTGGAAACTAACTCTTTTAGTGTGAACAGCTAACAGTTCTCACTTTTCATGGTAGTTCTACTTTTGTTTTTTGGAGAAACCTCCATACCGTTTTCCACAGTGGCTGCACCAACTTACATTCCTACCAATAGCATCCGAGGGTTCCCTTTTCTCCTCACCATGGACAACATTTGTTATTTGTCATCTTTCTGATGACCACTGTTCTGACAGGTGTAAGGTGAGATCCCATGGCTAAGGCTTCATGCTTCCAATGCAGGGGTGTGAGTTCGACCCCTGGTTGGGAAACTAAGATCCTACACGCACATGTGCCTCACAGTGTGACCAAAAGCTTTTTAAACATTTAAAACCCTTGCCCTGAAAGTCTCAACAGCTAGTTGCCATGGTTTAATCATAGTCTTCCACCTAAAACTGACTAGTGAGCATTCCTGTAATAGTGCAAAACTCTAGGGGAGCTCTTTGGGCTACTTGTTGGGCTGCCAAGCCCAGGTGCCTGCCTCTCCCTGTGACCTGGAAAGCAGACATCACTGGGCTCATACTATCAGAGACTCAAACTTTCCTTTCTAGGTGCAAATCACAACGCTCTGGCTTCTCTATGTCTTCTTTCTTGAGTTCCCTACTAGAAAGAAAAATGATGAGAGCCACAAGGTTGTCTTAATGCCAAGCGTCATAGACTCTGAGGGATTTTTTCTCAAATTCTTCAAAATTGTTGGTGGACTTTACCCATTATTGCTTTGTCCCAAGAAGTCCTTCAACTGTATCCCACACCCCCGTACTGAAGAGGCACCACGTTCTCTCAGGGAACAACTTGCAGACTGCCCCTGACATAACCTGGTATCAGAGACCTGATGTTTCACCACAGGGAAATTTTTAATAAACATAATAAGATTTCCCAACAAGGACATTCGATTGCCTTCTTCTCTCATGTGGAGGTCAAGTGACAGAATTCTAGACTTGATTCTGTCCCTCTTTAGTTAACTAGTTACCTAAGTATCTTTCTGCAGGTCATCTCTTTTTCCGTGGCTCTTCCTTTTCTAATAAAAAAAAATTAAGATATAGTCATGCCAAACTACCTCCTCCCTCCCAGAAGTGTTGAATGGATTAAATATAATGAACCTTAAGGTGCTTTGCAAACTGCAAATCTAAGGTGTTATTCCCTTGGTGAAAGTAAAGATAGGTTGTACATCTTCCCTGCAGGAGTATAACGGTTTGGAGTTTTCATTGAAGGCATATTCACAATAGGTACGGGACCCCCTTTTGTTTGCTTGCATTCTTTTATGCAGGCCTTTGTGCATAAATTATCTCATTCTTTCTTCATTGTAAGCCTGCAGGGCCACTAGTATTAAGACCTACTTCACAGATAAGGAAACTAAGATTCAAAAGGATGAAGCAGTTCACCCAGAATCACACAGCTGACATCACTTCTTCCCCGAGGCAGGCTCCTTCCAGGACACGACATTGCCTTCCTAAGGGTGGCCCTTGTCCTCGGCATCCAAGATGGTTGGCGGCATTATATCCAAGGCAGGAGAAAGAGAAGAAGCAAAGAAGAGGGGAGAAGACCCAAGAAAAGCTCACAGGAGATGCCGTGGGACACGTTGCCAACCTCTCCTCAGCCAGAACATAGTCTCATGATAACCAGCCAGTCTGTTGGCAAGATGTTGATGGAGCGCTTGAACTGAAGCAGCAGGGGCAACTGAAGAGAGTTTAACAAAGGGTGGTGTTCAAAGGTTCTGGTGCGTTTAAGGGCAGCCTACTTGGGATGGTGTCACACATCAGGGTTAGTAATAGTGGGGACCATTGTAACTGTGGGCCCGAGGGCCTGGGGAGGGATGGTTACGGGAAGCCAGAGACAGCTGGCGTTGCAGCTGGAGAAGAGGGCTATTCCTACTGAGCCTTGGTAGAAGAAAGCCATCCTCCGTACTTCCCTGGTGGTCCAGTGGTTGAGAATCCGCCTTCCAATGCACAGGGCATGAGTTCAATCCCTAGTCAGGGAGCTAGGATCTCACATGCCAAAGGCAACTAAGCCCAAGTGCCACAACTAGAGAATCCATGCACCGCAAGGAAAGCTATCACAGGATGCCGCCAAGATTCCACTTGCTGCAACTATGACCTGATGCAAATAAATAAATATAAATACATTTTTTTAGAAAAGGAATCATATTTTAGAGATACTGTAGAATTAAAATCAACAGATCTGATGATGTCATTAAAAACGGAAAAGTTAAGAGACTCCAGAAAACAGTTACAAAGCTGGCGAAAACTTATCAGCATTGACTTTTACAGAACTCTGAATTTGAACAAAATTTTACAGCCTCCAGGGAAACATTAAAAGAGGATTATGTGGTCCTTCCACAGTGGCAGCCTTTGAAAAACAGCAGCCATGGCTCTGAGCGATCCCATGGCAAGAGCCGCAAGGTAACCAAGAATGTGAACAAGCTGAGGCACCACGGCCATCATGGGCACCTCACCAAACACGCCACGTTTGTGCAGGACATGATCTGGGAGGTGTGCATCTTATGAGCAGTGGGTCATGGAGCTGCTCAAGGTCTCCAAGGACAAGCGGGCTCTCAAGTTCATCAAGAAAAGGGTGGGGGAAGAGAACAAGATGGTGCAGGAGGAGGTGGACGTGAAGTACATCTCTCTCCACGGATACGTCAGGAATACACCTTCAGACACAGAGGTGCAGGCAGAACACCAGCTGAGAGTGGACAGGAGGACCCGACCAGTGGAAAAGAGTATATAGACCCACACAAAACTCAGTAGGATGAAGGAACTAGGGGGAAAAACAGGAGTGTTAGTAGGACTGGACGTGCCCTCAGTGGGTGGGGGGACTGAAGCAGAGGTCCGATACCCACACTGGGGCCACTGTCTGAGTCAGAGGAGAAACATTTAAGGCTGAGAGTGAAACAGCCGATCTGTGGCAGCCTACACGGAATGAGAATCAGGCAGTCCTTGCCGTAGCCATACACACCCTGAACAGGAACTCTGGTCCCCTGGAAGGCACAGCGGCTCGGAGCTGGAGTCTAGGCATTGTGGAGCAACCCCAGGGCCAGCTGCTGTTGACTTCGGAGAGATGGATTGAGGGGATGTGAGGGAGGAGATTGTGGTGGGAAATGCCTGTGGAAGAGAGCCAGGCAGCCATGGAAGCAAGCGATACTGCTGAGTCACATGTAGGAGGTGGAGACATCACCATAGCCTCTCTCCCCCCACACACCAGCATTGGCAGCTGAACAATAGAGAGGCTGGCCCATCAAACTCCTGATGCGCTGAACTACAGAGTAGGACCCTACCCAGGGTGCTTCTTTCAGTGACTGATGCACTGATCTACAGAGTAGGACCCCAGGCAAGGGAGCCCTTTAAGTGCCTGAATGGGCTGAGGTACAGAGAAAGACTGGCCAAAGAGGCCTTCTGACGCCAGCTACAAGAGGCTCAAAAAAAGACTGTGATAGAACCATAACTCCTGCAGCTGAGGCAGTCCATGTCCTTGCACACTTGGCACTGCCAGGGTACCCACAAGCCAAGCAGCTGTGCCACCTCCACGTTCAACTCTCACTGGGGCATAGCTCCCACAGGCAGAAAACGTCTTGTGTCTATGCGTGCAGGGTTGCTTCAGTAGTGTCTGACTCTTTGCGACCCTGTAGACCGTGGCCTGCCAGGCTTCTCTGTCAGAGTGAGTTTCCGGCAATAATACTGGAGCGTATTGACCAATACTGGTTGCCATACCCGTCTAGAGCACTGTATTTCCTGCTTTCCTAGCCGCCAACTCCCTTGAGTTCCTGGTGCTGCCAGAATCCCTGCCACCCAAGCAGCTCACCACCTCCACGCCTGACCCTCACAGGGGCAAACCCAAGCCCTCCAGGGCAGCCTCAGGAGCAAAGCCCAGTGGACGACCCACATGCAGAGGTGGAAATAAAATCACAATTGAAACCCAGGGGCAGTATAGCTAAGGAAGAAGACCCCAAACCTTCCCACCAGCTGTACAAGCTGCAGATTAAATCCACACGATCAACTAGGCAGACTCTGTGTCTATGGAATATGTAAAAGGTCACTGAGAGCGCCCACAAAAGAAAACGCACTAGTTCTGATAGCTGTGGACATTGGAGGCAAGAACACACAGGAGTAGGACCAGATTAGAATCTGCGCTGTCCCCACAGCAGGTCCAGAGATCAGCACAGTGTTGGAGGGCATCCCAGGGAGGTAAGGTGGACTGTGACTTCCAGCGCGGGAAAGGACTCTGACAGCAGTGACTCAAGAAAAATATTCTTTTTTGACTTGTTCTGTAGATCCTTTTGGATTACTTTATTTCGCTTACCCCCACCTCCGTTGTAGTTGTTGATTTTATTGGCTCTAAGAAATCCAATCAAGCTATTGAGCTTTGTTTTTTCCTCAGTCACATTTTTTATTGTCGTCTTAAACTTCTGCCTCTACAATGGGCCTTTGCAGTTCCGTGGAGTTTTCCTTTTTTTTTTTTTCTTTGTTTTCTCTTTAATTTTTAATTTTTTAAACCTATTATTTTTTCTGCATTTATTCCTTTGTTTGATTTTCCTACTGTTCTTTCCCCCTTGCAGTTAATTTTTTAACATATATAAATCTTTTATCTACCTCTACTTAACTTTGCATATCTATTATTTCTTTTCTTTCTTTCCTTTCCTCTCAACATATTTGTTAAGTGTTGTTTTCATTGCTTTATACCTTTAGTTTTGTTTTCCAGTTTGTGCTTAAGTTAGTTTTGTTTTTTCCTTTGCCAGGTCAATCAACTGTACTTTATTTTTGTTGGATTGTTTTGACTTTGCTCATGGGTATATATGTGTATATTCCATTATTTTCATTATTATTTGCCTGATTTTGTAGCTACCATTTGTCTGGGGTTCATCTTTGGTTTCTTGTTTTTGGATATTTGTTTTAATCTCATTTAATTCCATAGCAAACGACTTGTAGAATCTTCATTCCTGACCAGAGATCAAGCCCTGAGCCTTTGGAGTGGGAGCACTGACTCCAAGACCCTAGACTACCAGAGAACTAACCCTAGGGAATATCAAACAGTGAGAACTCACACAAAGGAAATCACTTGAATACAAGATCTGGCATTATCCAACCACCAGTAGCACCCTGTGCAAGAAGTCTAATCTAAAGAACAAACAAAAGTACAAACCCAATCATCAGCAGACAGGATTACCACCTCACTCAGCCTTGCCCATCAGAGGAAAAACAAAGAAACAAAACTCAGCACAAATCTCACCCTACACAAAGCTCACACAAACCACTGGACCAACCTTAGGACAGAAGAAACCAAAAGGAAGAAAGAATTCAACCTTCTTCAAGGAAAATATTCAACTTTCCTTGAGGCCTGGGAAAAGGAGACTTCAAACACCATAACTTAAAAAAAAAATAATGAAAAGGCAGAGAAATACAGCACAAATGAAGCACACTACAAACACAGAAGTACAAATAAATGAAGAGGAAATAGGCAAACTACCTGAAAAAGAATTCAGAACAATGACAGTAAAGATGATCAAAAATCTTGAAAACAAAATGCAGAAAATGCAAGAATCAATTAACAAAGACCTAGCAGAATTAAAGCATAAATGTACAGAGACAAACAACACAATTACTGAAATTAAAAATACTCTAGGAGGAATCAATAGCAGAATATCTGAAGCAGAAGAATGAATCAATGAGCTGAAAGATAAAATGGTGGAAATAACTTCTGAAGAGCAGAATAAAGTAAAAGGAATGAAAAGAGCTGAGGAAAGTCTCAGAGACCTCTGGGAACATATCAAATGCACAAACATTCAAATTATAGGAGTCCCAGAAGAAGAAGAGAAAAAGAAAGGGTATGAGAAAGTTTTTGAAAAGATTATAGTTGAAAATTTCCCCAACATGGAAAAGGAAATAGTCACTCAAGTCCAAGAGGCATGAAGAGTCCCATACAGGATAAATCCAAAGAGAAACACACCAAGGCACATACTAATCAAACTAACAAAGACTAAACACAAAAAAGAATATTAAAAATAGCAAGGGAGGAGCAACAAGTAACACACAAGGGAAACTGCATACACTTAACAGCTAATCTTTCAGCAGAAACTCTGCAGGCCAGAAGGGAATGGGAGGGTAAATTTATAGTACTGAAAGGGAAAAATCTACAATCAAGATTACTGTATCTGGCAAGTATCTCATCAAAATTGATGGAGAAATAAAAATCTTTCAGACAAGCTAAAGTTAGGAGGATTCAGTACCACCAAACCAGCTTTACAGATGTTAAAGGGACTTTAAACCAGATGTTAAAGGGACTTATATAGTCAAGAAATACAACAGAAAAAAAAAGATCTACAAAACCAACCCCAAACAATTAAGAAAATGGCAATAGGAACATATATATCAATAATTACTTTAAATGTAAATGGACTAAATGCTCTAACCAAAAGACATAGACTGGCTGAATGGATAGAAAAACAAGACCCATATATATGCTGTCTACAAGAAACCCACTTTAGACCTCAAGACACATGTAGACTGAAAGTGAGAGGATGGAAAAATGTATTCCAGGCAAATAGAAAGCAAAAGAAAGCAGAAGTAGCAATCCTCATATCAGACACAATACACTTTAAAATAAAGATTACAAGAGATAAGGAAAGACACTACATAACAATCAAGGGATCAATCCAAGAGAATTGTAACAATTGTAAATATCTATGCACCCAACATAGGAGCACCTCAATACAGAAGACAAACACTAACAGACATAAAAGGAGAAACTGACAGTAACACAACCCACTCACACCAATGAACAGATCATCAAAACAGAAAATTAATAAGGAAACACAAACCTTAAGTGATACATTAGATGAGATGGATCTCCTTGATATCTGCAGGACATTCCATACAAATGCAGAAGAGTACACCTTCTTCTCAAGTGCACATGGAACATTCTCCAGGATAGACCACATCTTGGGGCACAAATCAAACCTCAGTAAACTTAAGAAAATTGAAATTGTATCAAGCATCTTCTCCAACCAAAACTCTGAGACTAAATATCGATTACAAGAAAAAAAGTGTAAGAAACACAAACACATGGAGATTAAACAACATGTTTCTAAACAAGCAACAGGTTACTGAAGAAATCAAAAGCAAAATCAAAAAGTTCTAAAAACAAATGACAATGAGATCACAACAACTCAAAACCTATGGGATGCAGCAAAAGCAGTTCTAAGAGGGAAGTTTATAGCAATACAATCCTACCTCCAAGAAACAAGAAAACATCGAATAGACAACCTAATTTTACACCTAAACAACTGGGGAAAAAAAATTAGAAGGAAAGAAATCATGAGGATCTGAGCAGAAATATATGAAAAAGAAATGGAAGAAATAATAGTAAAGATAATAAAACTAAAAGCTGGTTCTTTGAGAAGATAAACAAAACTGGCAAACCTTTGGCCAGACTCATTAAGAAAAAAAGAGAGAAGAGTCAAACAACAAAGTTAGAAATAAAAAATGAGAGGTTACAACAGACAATGCAGAAATACAAAGGATTATAAGAGACTATTATGAATAACTATATGGCAAAAAAAAAATAGATAACCTGGAAGAAATGGACAGATTCTTAGAAAAGTTCAATCTTCCAATACTGAACCAGGAAGAAATAGAAATTATGAACAACTCAATTATAAGCACTGAAATTAAAGCTGTGATCAAAAATCTCCCAAAAAGCAAAAAAACCAGGACCAGATAGCTTCACAGGAGAATTCTATCAAACATTTAGAGAAGAGCTAGTGCCTATCCTTCTAAAACTCTAAAAAATCGCAGAGGAAGGAACACTTCCAAATTCATTCTACAAGGCCACCATCACCCTGATACCAAAACCAGACAAACAAAACACAAGAAAAGAAAACTACAGGCCAATATCACTGATGAACATAGATGCAAAAATCCTCAACAAAATTTTAGCAAACAGAATTCAGCAACATATCAAAAGCTCATATACCATGATCAAGTTGGGTTTATTCCAGGGATGCAAGGATTCTTCAATATATGCAAATCAATCAATGTGATACACCATATTAACAAATTGAAAGATAAAAACCATATGATAATCTCAATAGATGCAGAAATAGCCTTTGACAAAATTCAACACCCATTTATGGTTAAAAACTCTTCAAAAATGGGCATAGAAGGAATCTACATCAACATAGTAAAGGCCATATATGATAAGCCTACAGCAAACATTATTCTCAGTGGTGAAAAACTGAAAGCATTCCCCCTAAGATCAGGAACTAGACAAGGGTGTCCACTTTCACCACTATTATTCAACATAGTTCTGGAAGTCCTAGCTACAACAATCAGAGAAGAAAAAGAAATAAAAGGAATCCAGACCAAAAAAGAAGAAGTAAAGCTCTCATTGTTTGCAGATGACATGATACTATACATAGAGAACCCTAGTCAATGAATTTAGCAAAGTTGCAGGACACAAAATCAATACACAGAAATCACTTGCATTTCTATATACTAACCATGAAGATTCAGAAAGAGAAATAAAGGACTCAATCCCATTCACCACTGCAACAAAGAGAATTAAATATCTAGGAATAAACTAGACAAAAGAACTGTACACAAAAAATTATAAGACACTAATGAAAGAAATCAAAGATGACATAAACAGAGGGAGAGATATTTCATGTTCCTGGGTAGGAAGAATCAATATTGTGAAAATGACTATACTACCAAACGAAATCTACAGATTTAATATGACCCCTATCAAATTACCAATGGCATATTTCACAGAACTAGAACAAAAAATTTCACAATTCATATGGAAACACAAAAGACCACAAATAGCCAAAGCAGTCTTAAGAAGAATGGAGCTGGAGGAATCAACCTTCCTGTCTTCAGATTATACTACAAAGCTGTGGTCATCAGAACATAAAAACAGAAACATAGACCAGCAGAACAAGATAGAAAGTCCAGAAACCTACAGATACCTTACTTTTGACAAAGAAGGCAAGAATATACAATGGGGCAAAGACAGCCTCTTTAACAAATGGTGCTGGGAAAACTGGACAGCTACATGTAAAAGAATGAAATTAGAACACCTCCTAACACTATACACAAAAATAAACTCAAAATGGATTAAAGACCTAAATGCAAGACCAGAAGCTATAAAACTCTTAGAGGAAAACATAGGTAGAACACTCAATTACATAAGTCAAAGCAAGATCCTCTATGGCCCACCTCCTAGAGTAATGGAAATAAAAACAAAAGTAAACAAGTGGGACCTGATTAAACTTAAAAGCTTTTGCACAGCAAAGGAAACGATAAGGTGAAAAGACAACCCTCAGAATGGGTGAAAATAGCAGCAAATGAAACTGACAAAGGATTAATTTCCAAAATAAACAAGCAGATCATACAACTCAATACCAGAAAACAAACAACCCAATCAAAAAGTGGGAAAATTACCTAAACAGACATCTCTCCAAAGAAGACATACAGATGACTAACAAACACATGAAAAGATGCTCAACATCACTCATTATTAGAGAAATGCAAATCAAAACCACAGTGAAATATTACCTCACACCAGTCAGAATGGCCATCATCAAAAAGTCTACAAACAATAAATGCTGGAGAGGGTGTGGAGAAAAGGGAACACTCTTGCATTGTTGGTGGGAATGTAGATTGATACAGCCACCATGGAAGATGGTATGGAGATTCCTTAGAGAACCAGGAATAAAACCACCATATGACCCAGCAATCCCACTCCTAGGCATATACCCTGAGGAAACCAAAATTGAAAATTGTTCATTGCAGCACTATTTTCAATAGCTAGAACATGAAAGCAACCTAGATGTCCAATGACAGATGAATGGATAAAGAAGTTGTGGTACATATACACAATGGACTATTATTCAGCCATAAAAAGGAATGCATTTGAGTCACTTTTAATGAGGTGGATAAACCCTAGAATCTATTATACAGAGTGAAGTGAGTCAGAAAGAGAAGGATACTGTATTCTAACCCGTATATAATCTAGAAAAATGGTATTGAAGTATCTACAGGGAAGCAATGGAGAAACAGGCTTATGGATATGGGGAGAGCGGAGGAGAGGGTGAGATGTATGGAAAAAGTAACATGGAAACTTACATTACCATATGTAAAATAGCCAATAGGAATTTGCTGTGTGGCTCAGGAAACTCAAACAGGGGCTCTGTATCAACCTAGAGACCTGGGATGGGGAGGGAGATGGGAGGTTCAAAAGGGAGGGGATATATGTATACCTATGGTTGATTCATGCTGATGTTTGACAGAAAACAGCGAAATTCTGTACAGCAATTATCCTTCAATAAAAAAATAAATTTAAAAAAGAGTGTAAAGTAATTAGCCTACAATTAAAATTTTTAAAAATAAATTTTAAAAAATTTTTTAAAGGGTGGGGAGACACAAAATTGCCAAGAAGAAGAGAGAGGAGCTGAGCAATGCCATGGCCTCCACGAGGAAAGCGGCAGCCAAGGAGGACTGAGTCCTTCCCCTCTGTGCACAATATACCTTTTCAGATTAAAAAAAAAAAAAAAAAGCAACACAATTTTCATTCTTAAAAAAACACAGTTCAGTTCAGTTGCTCAGTCATGTCCAACTCTTTGCGACCCCAGGGACTGCAGCATGCCAGGCTTCCCTGTCCATCACCAACTCCTGGAACTTGCTCAAACTTATGTCCATTGAGTCGGTGATACCATCCAACCATCTCATCCTCTGTTGTCCCTCTCCCCTCCTGCCTTCAATCTTGCCCAGCATCAGGGTCTTTTCCAATGAGTCAGCTCTTCGCATCAGGTGGCCAAAGTTTTGGAGCTTCAGCTTCAGCATCAGTCCTTCCAATGAATATTCAGGACTGATTCCCTTTTGGATTGACTGGTTTGATCTCCTTGCAGTCCAAAAAACCACTAACATTTTAATTTACCTACTTATTATACCCAACCCCCACCATTAATCAATGAGTCAAAGAAGAAATCACAGAGATTTTAACAAATTTTTTGAGATAAATGAATACGAAAACATAATATAAAATCTACAGAATGCAGTGAAAGTCGCTTTCAAAGGGAAATTTATAGCTTTGAATGTCTTCGTTAAAAAATAAGATCTCAATACTCTGATTTCTCTTCAGATTGCATAAATCATTTAGAAATCTCTGGCTGTCCGATGATTAGGATTCCACACTTTCACAGCTAAGGGCCTGGGTTTGATCCCTGGTTGAGGGGCTAAGATCCCACAAGCCACACAACATGGCCCAAAAGAAAAAAAAAATTTTAATAATATCTCAGATCAATAACCTAACTTTACATCTTTGGGAAATTAAAAAAGGCAACTAAATCCAAAATTTAAAAAAGAGGGAGTAAAAATTAGAGTGTAAATAAATGAAATAGAGACTAGAAAAACAATAAGGAAAATCAACAAAACCAGAAGCTGATTCTTTGGAAAGATTACCACCACTGAGAAGCCTATAGCTAGACCAGTGGCGGAAGGTGGAGTGGGGAGTGGGGAGACTCAAATTACTAGAATCTGAAGTGAAAGTGGGGGCATTACCACAGACTTCACAGGAAGAATTATGAGAGATTATGAAAAATAACTTGCCAATAATTAGATAACTTAGATAAAATGGACAAATTCTTAGAAACACACAAAGTACCAAAACTGACTCAAGAAGAAACAGAGAATCATAAGATAAACGTATAACCAGCACAGAGACTGAATCAATAATAAAAACTCCCCAATAACAAAACCCAGGACCAAATGACTTCACTGGTGAATTCAACCAATCATTTAAAGAGCAATCACCACCAATCTTTCTCAAAATCTTCTCAAAAATTTAAGAGCAAAGAATGATTCCTAACTTATTCTATGAAGCCAGCATTACCTTAATACTAAAGCCAGACAAAGACATCAAAGCCATAAAAAAAAATAAACTACAGCCCTTATGGCTACATATGCGAAAATCCTCAACAAATCATTATCCAAACAAATGCAGCAGCACAATGAAATGGTCATCCTCTGGACGAGGTGGGATTTATCTCAGGAATGCAAGTGTAGTTCACACAAAAATCAATATAACAAAGCACATTAATACAAAGGAGGAAAATACTACATGATCACCTCAACTGATATGGAAATAAAACTGACAAAATTCAACATCCTTTTACGATTTAAAAAAAACACTCAATAAACTAGGAATAAAGGAAACTGCTTCAACATGATAAAAAGTATTTTAAAAAAATACACAGCTAATAAACTCAACGGTGAAAGAGTGAAGGTTTTCCTCTAAATCAGGAACAAGACAAGAATGCCAACTTATGCCATTTCTATTTAACATTGTCCATAAGTTCTAGGCAGGCCAATAAAGGAAGAAAAAAGAAATAAAGGGCACCCAAATTGGAAAGAAAGAAAGAAAATCATCTCTATTTGCAGAAGACATGATCTTATATAGAGAAAATCTTGAAGAATCCACACACCAAAAAAAAAGCCATTGGAGCTAATAAATGAATTCAGCAAAGTTATGGGATAAGACCACACAATTATCTGTTGTATTTTTAAACACTAGCAATGAACAATCTGAAAAGGAAATGAAACAATTTCAGTTATAATACCATCTAAAAGGATAGGAGTAAATTAAACCAGGGAGGTACAATAATGAATCCTACAAAACATTGCTCAAAGAAATTAAAGACCTGTGTTCGTGGGTTGCAAGACTTAGTAATATTATTAACAGGAGCACTCCCTGAGTCATTCTACAGATTCAGTGCAATCTCTACCAAACTCTCAGGAGCCTTTTTTTCAGAATTGGAAAAGCTGATCTCAAAATCCATCTGAAATTTCAAGGGACTCCAGATAGCCAAAGTAATCTTGAAAAAAGAACAAAATTGAACACTCACCTCCCAATTTTAAAACTTAGTACAATTCTGAGAGTAATCAAAGTTACATGGTGCTGGCATTAGGATAGGCGTATAGATCAATGAAATAGAACTAAGAGCTCAGAAATAAACTCACACATCTTTGGGCAATGGATTTTTGGTCAATGGGCAAAACCAAATAATGAGAAATGAATCATCTTTTCAACAAATGGTGTTGGGACAATTGATATCCACATACAATGGGCCCACATAAATGAATTTGGACACTTACCTTACATCATATGCATAAATTAAGTTTAAAAATCATCAAAACTTAAACATAAGAGCTAAAACTATAAAACTCTTAGAAGAAAATAGTAGTAAATCTTCATAGCCTAAAATTCAACAATGGATTCTTAGATGTGACACCAAAAATAACAAAAGAAAATAAGCAATTATAATTCATCAAAATGTAAAACTTCTATGCACCAAAGAACACTGTAAAGAGAGTCAAATGACAACCCAGAGACTAGGGGGAAAATATTTTTAATCATATATCTAAGAACTGTTTACTGTCCAGAATATACAAAAAAACTCTTACAGGTCAACAAATTTTAAAAATGACCAAAGGGCTTGAATAGATAATTCTTCAATGAAGATAAATGACCAATAGACACATGAAAATATGCTCAATATAATTAATCACTGCTGCTGCTGCTGCATCGCTTCGGTCGTGTCCGACTCTGTGCAACCCCAGAGACGGCAGCCCACCAGGCTCCCCCGTCCCTGGGATTCTCCAGGCAAGAACACCGGAGTGGGTTGCCATTCCCTTCTCCAATACATGAAAGTGAAAAGTGAAAGTGAAGTTGCTCAGTTGTGTCTGACCCTTCGTGACCCCATGGACTGCAGCCTACCAGGCTCCTCCGTCCATGGGATTTTCCAGGCAAGAGTACTGGAGTAGGGTGCCATTGCCTTCTCCAATTAATCACTAGGGAAATGCAAATAAAAATCACAAGTTACCACTTTACACCTACTGTAGAAAATAACAGGGCTTCACTGGTGGGTCAGCGGTAAAGAATCCACCTGCAAGGCAAAAGACGCGTTTGGTCTCTTCAGTTGGACATGACTGAAGCGACTGAGCACATGCACAGGCATATAGAAAATAACAAACGATAGTGAAGCTATGGAGAAACCCATCATACGTTGTCAGTGGTAATTTAAATGGTACCACCAATATGAAAAATGGTTTAACGTTTCCTCTATAAGTTAAACACTGAATTAGCATAAGGGCCAGCAATTCCAGTCTTAGATATGTATCCAAAGGAATTGAAATCAGATGTTCAAACATTTGTATGCACATATTCATAGCAGCACTACTCACAACAGCCAAAAGGTGAAGATAACGTTGTGTATATTTTACCACAATTAAGAAAACAAAAAACAAACAAAAAAACTCCAACTGGTCTGGCCTGAATGCGTGCATGCTCAGTCATGCCTGATTCCTTATAACCCCATGGACGGTAGCCTGCCAGGCTTCTCTGTCCATGGTATTTCCCAGGCAAGAACACTGGAGTGGGTTGCCAGTTCCTTCTCAAGGAGTGTTTTCCGACCCAGGGACTGAAGCTGCGTCTCCTGCATTGGCAGGTAGATTCTCTACCACTGAGACACCTGGGAAACCTTCAACAAGTCTTAGTTGTACGTTAAATATAAGGAAAAGGAAAATGGAAGGGGTGAAGAGTCAGATTTCCCGTTGTCTCACCTTGATGGAAGATGTCCGTGGTGGTTTAAAACCATGACTACAAAATTTGTTCATTCTCCCTGTCATTGATAGGCGGGGCCTTTGACCCCTTCATTTGAATCTGGGCTCTGTGATTGTTCGATAAAATGCAGAAGTGATGCTGTGGATGCCGTGCCCGTTTCCAGGCTCAGATATTAAGAAACAGTCAGTTTCCACTTCCTGACCCTTGGGTCAATTGTTCTTGGAATGTGGACTCCACGCTGTGAGGAGGTAAAATCTGCCCCCTTGAAGAGACTCATGGACAAGAAATGGAAGCCAACCACAACTTGCCAGCCAGGGAAAGAGCCGTCTTAAAAGTGAGTCTTCCAGCCCCAGCAGAGACACCTGAGCTGGGATCACATGGAGCAGAGACGAGATGTCCCCATGGAGCCCGGCCCAGGCCACAGAGCTACAGGCAAACAAACCAACAAAACTGCTGTTATTCAGAGCCACTAATCGGGGAGTGATTTGGAGAGAGGCAGCTACCACTGCTCCCCAAGCAGGCATCTCTATTTAGTACTTCACCATTAGTTTCCCTTGGGCTTCCCTGGTGGCTCAGATGGTAAGGCATCTACCTGCAAGGCAAGAGACCTGGGTTCAATCCCTGGGTTGGGAAGATCCCCGGGAGGAGGGCGTGGCAACCCACTTCAGTATTCTTGCCTGGAGGATCCCGTGAACAGAGGAGGCTGGTGGGACACAGTCCATGGGGCTGCAAAGAGCCAGACATGACTGAGAGACTAAGCGCAACACGTCAGTTTCTCTGTTTCTGTTTGCTTCTTTTGTCCTCTTTTACCCTAGTATTTAGTCCTTTGATCACATTGCCTGCCACCTTGTTCCTTTGCCTATGATGGCAGTCAGTCCACGGCCACCAGAAGCAGTGTTCAGTCAAGGCTCCTACAGAGACCCTCGGTTATTCTAGGTCCTGGTCACCCAATAGAGCACCCATGGGGCGAACCACTGATGCCTCTGGGTGGAAGAAACTTTTTTCAAAAGACTGTTCCAATTAAAGAACTCTTCTACATGTCAGGCTGGATCTAATCACTAGCATTTCCTCCACTGCAGCTCAGAGTCCAGAGGAATGAATGGCTAAGGATGGGTTCCCCAGAAGCAGACTGTAAGATAAAGATTTGCGTGCAAACATTTGTCTGAAGGAAGAACTCCCAGGAGAAAACCAAAGGGGACGGAACAAGCAGGGAAGAAGCCAGGCAGGGGTGCAGTCTCAGGCTAGACCCACAGAAGGTGGCCCCTGCAGGGCAATGCTAGAGAGTCAGTTCCACCTCAGGGTCACCCCTAAGGCTCCACTGAGTGAGGCCCTCCCAGCCCAGGGTCTGCCCTGACCCCAGGGGGTTCCTCTGCCGACTCTTCTCCTATGGCTGCACCTGAATCTTTATTTTCTTGACTCACCATCTGTGCGGCTTTTTAGTTGGGGGCTGGCTGAGTGGAAGGATCAAAATTCTGCTCCTTCCCTAGGCCACTTGGCATTCTGGTTTGGGTTTCTGTAGAGTTTTCCTATGCTGGTTGTACTAACATTTCTATGAAACTTCTGGTTGGTGTTTTTAAAAAAGAAAAAAAGGGGGGGGGTGAGGGGAAGGTGGGGCAAGGTTAAATAAACCCCAGGCTGGGATCAAGTACACTCAGCGCCACTGGGATTTTAGAGAAGTCTGTGAAATGCCGCACTAGCCTGAATTATCCAGGTATGCAGCCAAGCACTGGTGCTGAATCAGTGGAGTACCGGTCTTTCCCTGCAACCCCATTCTCCTTTCCCAGTCTTGGAGGAAAATGCAAACTGTCTCTTTGGGTTGTATCACTTCCACCAAACCCTTCTTACCATCCCAGACCCCTCAACTATCAGCCATAAATCCTTCAAGAGACCTTAGGAACTCTGGGTCCTGAAGCTTGACCTGTCTGCTGGCTGAAAGTGGATCAATTCTAACTGCCACCAAATGGCCCAGATTTATTCAGTCCCTTTTGTCTTCTTGTAATATATATGCAAATAATCACTAATAAAGAGAAATCTTAGGAAAAGAAAAAAACTGGGCTCCAAAATCATTGCAGATGGTGACTGTAGCCATGAAATTAAAAGACACTTGCTCCTTGGAAATAAAGCTCTGATAAACCTAGACAGCATATTAAAAGCAGAGATATTTCTTTACCAACAAAGGTCCACATAGTCAAAGCTATGATTTTTCCAGTAGTCATGTATGGATGTGACAGTTGGACCATAGAGAAGGCTGAGCACCAAAAAATTGGTGCTTTTGAACTGTGGTGTTGGAGAAGACTCTTGAGAGTCGCTTGGACTGCAAGGAGATCCAACCAGTCCATCCTAAAGGAGAGCAGTCCTGGGTGTTCATTGGAAGGACTGATGCTGAAGCTGAAACTCCAATACTTTGGCCACCTGATGTGAAGAGCTGACTCATTTGAGAAGACCCTGATGCTGGGAAAGATTGAGGGCAAGAGGAGAAGGGGATGACAGAGGATGAGATGGTCAGATGGCATCACTGACTCAACGGACAGGAGTTTGAGCAAGCTCTAGGAGATAGTGAAGGACAGGGAAGCCTGGTGTGCTGCAGTCCATGGGATCGCAGAGTTGGAAACAACTGAGCGACTGAACAACAACAACAAAAAAAAAAAAACAATGCCACTGGCCTCTCTTTCCTGGGATGAGAATGGGAAAAGATGTCCATTTATCTTACTGTTTTTCTTAAGAACCTGCCTGCCAATGCAGGAGACATAAGAGATGTGGATTCGATCCCTGGGTCAGGAAGATCCCCTGGAAGAGGGTATCGCAACCCACTCCAGTATTCTTGCCTGGAGAATCCGATGGACAGAGGAGACTGGCAGACTGCAGTCCATGGGGTCTCAAAGACTTGGACACAACAGAAGCAACTTAGCATGCATGCATGTTTTTCTTAATAATCCATCCTGTTATATAAACTTCATGCCTGCATTTTCACACTATTACAGGAGCTAAACTCTAAGGCTAAAATAAAAATTTTTTTAAAAACACAGGGTGCTCAGGGAGGGACGTAGGAGGGGGGTTCTGGAAGGGGAACACATGTATACCCATGGAGGATTCATGTCAATGTATGACAAAACCAACACAATAATGTAAAGAAAATAAATAAATAAATAAAATTTTAAAAAATAAATAAAAATACTTTTTTCTCAAATTATGTACCAGAGAGAGAATTTTCAGAAATGTAATACTGGAACAAAACTTTCCCACCAAAACCCAGTATGAGTTCTCAAAAGATGTCTAGACATTGGATGAGGAATTCAAAATGCACTTTCCTAAAGAAATAATGCCTATATAGCACAGGGGAACTCTGCTCAATATTCTGTAATAACCTCAGTGGGAAAAGAATTTGAAAAAGAGTAGATACATATATAACTGAACCACTTTGCTGTTCACCTGAAACACACCATTGTTGGCCAACTGTTTATTGTTAAGTCGATAAGTTGTGTCCAGCTCTTTTGTAACCCCATGGACTGTAGCCCACCAGGCCTCTCTTTCCATACGATTTTCCAGGCAAGAATAATTGAATGGGATGCCATTTCCTTCTCCATAACCAGCTAAACTCCAACATAAGATAAGAATGTTTAAATAGAAATAATGCAATTGACTGTGTTAAGTTTTCAAGCTCAGCCCATGGAAATAAAATATATATTAATATACTACAATATATTAAATTTAGAATATTAAAATAAAATGATATAGTATAAGTTAAACTAATAATATAACCAATAATGCGTTTAAAGAGCAGGAAATAAAACTATGGAAATTAGTAACTATGGCACAGCACAACAGAACAAAGTAAGAAAATACTTTATTAATTTGAACATCACTGCTTCAGGAAAGGTGAGTCTAATCAGAGGGTGCCTGAGGACTTGGGGCTCCTGGAACTTCTGGATCCTTCTAGGCATGGTAAAAAAAAAAAAACTCCTAAGGAAGTTTTATAAAAAAATTAATTTACTCTTAAAGGAACCCTGGAGAAAAGAGGAAAAGCTCAAACCACCACAATATTGCTCCTAGAAGAGCATATCCTATGAAGGCATTTGTCTTGGACATCAGAGCCTGAGGGTTGGGCAGATCAAGGGCTGGGGTGAAGAGACCCTAGCTCTGAGCTCCCCTGCAACTCGACCATTTACTTCCTCGAGGTAGAGGACAAAATCACCTCCCTCTGTATGTGCCTCGGCATTGCTGGTTCCGGAACAAGGATGCAGCCGACACCTGAGGATACTTGCAGCAATCAGAGTGTGCGACTGACAGACGAGACCTGAAAACACAGGCATCTGTGCCTTTACATGCGACCCACCTTCACCCCGGCGGTGTCCACTCCCTGCCCTTGGGGCCAAGTTGGAAGAGACCAGAGGCAGAGAGAGACCAGAGAGTGTCCTTGGAGAAGACGGGAAAGCTAGGAGCTGAGACAAGAGTAGGTTTGTAGAAGTCTTGCTGAAAGGATGCCTACTGCATCTGCACCCTGAAGAGGGTGGTGGTCCCAGGGCAAGACCAGCACCCACGCAGAGGGGAGAGCAGCTCAACTTTGCAGAGCACCCCGAGGCCCCAGCTGGTCCTGAGGGGCCCTGGGAGGCAGCAAGGACTTGCCTACAGGCCTGGTTAAGGCAGGGCATGCCTGCAAGCGCACTAAGTCACTTCTGTCGCATCAGCCGACTACAAACCTGCCCCAGGGCTGTGGCCCCCTCGGGGAGGACAGGAGAACACAGCTGTGATGGCCACAGGCACTGGAGGCCAAAACAAGGCCCTGCACCCCTAGGGCGCCATCCAAGAGAACTAGCTCCAGGACCGCCACTCACCCCCACCCCCAGTGTCCATGACAGCCCCTCAGATCTTAGACCCAAGTCTCTGGGGACAGGGCGATAGGCTCCAAAAGCAGGAGGCTGCCAATTTCCAGGCACACTAAGCAAACCCAGGTGGGCTGAATTCTCTTGAATGGACACAGTTTCTACTAGTAGATAAAAACCTGGGAACCCTGGACAGAAACTGAGTTACAGGAAATATTTCCTGGACCCCGGGGTTCGTGCTTGAGAAATCCATACCCAGGTCTCCGTTTGATCCTTGCCAGTGCCCGTCAGATAATGAGCACTCCGATACCCACAGGCATTATCACCCCCGGAGACATCATAGTTGAGATGGGCTATCTCTTATAGTCCCACTCCGGTCTCCTTGGAAATAAACAAGCCTTTCCTTTCCAAAGCCACATTTACTTTCTCACAACTTGCCCCCTTGCCCACCAATAGAAAAAACAAAACAAGGAAAGAACACAAACCCCTCCGGTATTCCTATCCTCTGCCCTTAGCCTCTGCCCAGGGCCACCCTGGGGACCCAGGGTTAGGATGGCTTCAACCACTGTCACCTCCCCGCTGCCCCCCCACACTTTGGGGGGGCCCTGGAGAAGCACAGTCTGTCCATCATATGATAAAGAGGGTCAGTCGGGTCAACAGTTGCTGGGGAAACCCCCACACTATTAACCCAGGGAAGGGATCCCATGTCAGAGCAAGACTTTGTCCACTTTTTGAAAAGGACCCTAAGGCAATCCTCTCTCTCCCTCTCACAAAGGCTCAGGAGCTGTACCTCCTGTATCTCTGTCATCCCCTCCACTCAAAGGACCACATGGCACCCAAGAGTCGTGGGGAGAAGAGGGAGCGGGGAGAGGATGGAGCCAGACAGACTGAGATCTGGGGGTTGGAACTTGAGGACTGTCGACTCCATCCCAGGCGCCTACCTCTCTCATGGGGTGAGATAAGGAGATGCTAGGAGACACTAGGTGCAAGTATACTCAGAGCTCTCTGTCACACGAACGGCTCCTTGCTTATTAACAACCCCCACTGAGGCGGCAGTAAAGCGTTTGGGAGGCGCCACTGCAGCGCAGAAGTCAGACTCTCGGGATTGCTTTGTCCATGGAGAGTTTTGACCTTTAGAATGTGTGACATCAAATTCTGTGTGTTGCACAGGCCAATTTGCCACTTCTCATGTTTTCAACACATTTTCCAGACACTATCCCATCAGTTGAAGAAAGAGCCGGCGAGGTGGCTGTGACATTGTGTCTTGCTCTCCTCTGAGAAGATATAAAGTGTCTCAACTGAAATCTCACGGCTGGCTATGGAGGCACACACCCTGGGCTGGCAGGGATGGCGCCTGTTCTTCAGATAGTAAAGCAGGCGGGCCTCTACCAGAAAGGATACGAGGGGAATCTTGAAAGCAACAGAAAATCCATTGCAACTTCAAAATCTTGATTTTTTTTTTTTTTATACCTGCTTCCAAGCTCCAGAGAATATGAGACTGCTAGAGGAAAGGACACTATAGGATCATTTGCTGGCTACGTTCCAACAACCTTCTCCTGGGCTCTGGACATAGAAGCAACCAAAGATAATTTCATGAGAGCATGGAAATCATTCATCAACCAATTACCAAGCCCCCGCTGTTGTAAAGGGCACAGGGCCTGATGCTGGGTATAGATTTATAGTACTGGAAGACTTTGTTTCCGAGTACCAACCCTAATACCTTTCCAGAATCATCTGTCCCAAAACATAAACCATCTCATTTCCTAGGCACAATCAGGACAGAAAAAAGAAGAACTAACTTTTCCTCCAAATACACATTGCAAAATCCACATGAAGGAAATGTATTTCTAGTGAAAGTAAAAGTTGCTCAGTCCTGTCTGACTCTTTGCAATCCCTTGGACTGTAGCCGCCAGGCTCCTCTGTCCTTTAGGCCAGAATAGGAGTGGGTAGCTTTTCCCTTCTCTAGGGAATCTTCCCAACCCAGGGATCAGACCAAGGTCTCTCCTGCACTGCAGGCAGATTCTGTACCATCTGAGCCACCAGCGAAGCTCATTTTTAAAGAATCGGAAAAAAACAAGGGATGCTAACAATAGCTGACATTTGAGTCCATGGTACACGCCACGGTCTGTACTACATGTTTTACATCTATTAGCTCATCCAATCATCACAGTAAATGCAGGAATAAGATACTATTTTCATCCCCATTTTACAGACAAGGAAACAGAGGGACAGAAAACTCCCGGAGCTTGCCTGAGGCCACGCCAGGAGGCAAAGGGGAGACCCAGACCCTGGCAGCAGGTCTCAGAGTCTGTGTTCCTAACCACCACCCTCACTGCCTTCCCTGTGTGCGGCTCATCACTGAAAAATACCAGACTCGTCGGCTGTCGATTTACTTCCTAGACAAACCGGCAGGTTCCATAAGGTTATGGGTAACGCTGACGGCTACATTATCAACCTTAACAAATCTCACTGAAACTCAGCTGGAACCGTAGCCAATTAGATACCTCCCAGAACTTTAACAATAATTGTTCCCTCACATCAGACTTTCGAGCACATTACCTGAAAGCCGTTATCACACACTTGTGCTAACTGGATTCAAAACAAAACCCAAACTGGTGGTTTCCGGGCAGAAATTCTAGAACAGGATTCAGCTTCTCCTAAGTTCTTGGGTTTCCAGGAAACCCAAGGGACTGGATGATGTCACACCCACTGCCGGGATTTCTCAGCAGGCTCCATCCATGCGGACTCCATTCAAGTGGCCATCCCCGTGTAAGGGTGGGGATGTTGGGGGGCGGGGGCGGGCAGGGGGCAGCTCTCTTTGCTTCAGGACCTGTAGGATTTTGTCTGCTCAAGATTCAGTCTCCACTCTGGGTGGTTATACCCCACAGGTGGCTGTCAGGGTCCCTCTAAGAAACAAACCTGGTCGGATGCAACCAAGCTCACCCATCCCAAAGGGTGCCACCCCTCCCCTGGAAGCCATGAGCTCCCTCCTACAGGCTATAGTTCTCACCACCAGAAAGGAGATCTTAGAGACTTCCTGGGGCGGCCTTGCTTCTGGCCCACAGACCTTCCCTCTTGTTCCTTCCCGCCCCCACGCCTGCCGGTTCTCTTATTCCAGTCTGTACATCTCAGGAGCGAACATGAGCCCAAAGAGAAAGAAAAAGGAGCCATCGTGGGTCACTTTACTCCACATTTTCCAGCAGATTGCTGGCCTCCTCAAAGGGAAACCTTAATTCTCGGCCTTCCCAACCCAGGAAATTCCTGCATTAGGGTCGTCTAAGGCCCATCAAGACGCCAAATAGTCTCCCAGGCTCTGAGAGTCTGAGACATTCAGAGTTCCCTGGATCCCCCATGGCTACAAGTCAGGTGACACCAAGTCTCTTAGGACCGGCCTCCTGGGGGCTCACCTCAGGGAGCCTGGGTCACTCCCCAGTGGGTGGCAGCTGCCGGGCTTCTGAACTGAGTCTTCCTTGGAGGGGCAGGCACTCTGCCTTCTTGTCTGAGGCTGCAGAGTGTCAGACCGCTCTCCTTGCCAGGGCTCGCAGGCTTTCAGCACCTCCGTGGAGGCAGGGCATCACCCTCACTGCCCAGGGAGCGCCTTTGGTCACTGCCCCACACCCGGGGCTCATTTCCCCAAAGGAAAGGTTTTTCGGGCTGACGAGAGCACCACCCATGCTTGCTGTCGGGTGTCCTCAGACGCACGCCCGGCTCCCCTACCCTGCCCCTCCATCCTGCCCGTTGCCACGACCGTCCACCCCCGCCGCCACCACCACCAAATGAGCCACCTCCCAGGGCTGTTTCTGCAAGCTTTTCCTGGTTTCCTCCATACACACTTTTCTGCAGACGCCCCTGCCAGACTTCAGGGTGCCTCTCAGGGACCATGGAGTGTGGGCCAGCAACTCCACGCTAAAGACTTTCAGTGTCAGGAAAGCTCACTCATGTGACCCCCAGCTCCAGAGTGGGAGACACCCTGCTTTACCTTTCACCATCCCACCCCCACCCAAGGGTCAGTGGCTGGGGACGGAGGGGAGCTCCACAGAGTCGCACTGAGGCCGTCTCCCCAGGTAGGACCCTGGCAGGCGCTGTGCCCCACTCAGCAGTGCCCTCAGATCCCCCGGGGGCCGGGGCCAGGGTGGCCTCCCCCCGTCACCCCAGCTGCCTCCCGTCCCAGCCACGTCTTCCTCTGCAGACTGGCCTCCCCTCAGAGCTCTGAGGAATTCACGCTCCAACAAGGTGCTGGGCCCTCGTGTCCCAGGCCAGCAGCAGACTCCCATGGGTTTGGGGCTGTGGGTACTGTGGTGAGGGTGAAGGGTCCGCCGCTCCCTGGAATGGAGAGATCTGGAAGGAGGGGCCCTTAGGAAGGAGGCCCCTGGCCCCCTTCTCCCATCCTCCAACCATGGCATGCTCTGTCTAAGGGGACGTCTCATGCAGCACGTGCTGCTCCGTCTTCTCCCTGGGCCCTCACCTGGACTCGGAGAAGACCCGCTGTTGTCCCTCGTGGGCACCCCACAGCCTTCACCGTGGGCTCTGACGACACCAGAACCACCAGCACCTCCTCAGAGGACCCCCCACCCCCCAACCCCAGCAGCTGAAACACCCTCTTTTACCAGGAGCCGGCCCTGGGGCAAGAGAGTTCCCAGCCTGAGGAGCCCGCCCCGCTGCCCCGGAAAAGCAATGTCACTTCGGTTCGAGAGCTGACCATTAGGCTCCCCTTCGTCCGCCTTCCAGGGGAGGAATTCCAGGATTCTGACTGCAGGCAACCTCTTCCAGGATTCTGACTGCAGGCAACCTCAGCCACCTCCGCCAGCAGCTCGCTTCTGAGAGCTCAGGCTTCCGCCCGCACAGTGAGGGTCTTGTGGCTCAAAAATCACAGTCTTGCTCAAAGTGGCGGCCGCTCTCCTTTCGGGCAGGCATGGGGGAAGGGTGTCCCCCCACCCAACACAGCGCTCCCCAATACCCCCACCACCCCCAGGAGGGGGAGAGAGCCGTGAGGTGCGGGTGTAGAAGGAAGAGCCAGAGGGATAGGCAGCCAGTGGCTTTCTACTGAGTCTTGCTTAGGGTTCTGGGCGCAGGACCCCGGTCACCAAGGCAACGTCACTGTCCCGCAGAGAAAAAGAGGTGAACTCCCAGGAACTCTCCGAGCCCAAGTTTCCTCAAGTGTAGACTGCCACCACCCTCTGCCATCCCCCGGGGCCTCCTGTGGCTGGCACAGCACGGCCCCCTCACGGGGACGCCCGTGTCCTGCTCCCCAGAACCTGTGAGGCTGTTATGGTGCACGGAACCCAGACGTGACGGGGGCAATCCCACACGAGCCGATGAGCCCCGTGGAATAACCCCAGGGGTGCTCGAGAGCGGCACCGGGAGGCGGAAAGTTCCTTGTCAGAGAGAAATTTGAAGAGGCTGGCTTTGAAAATGAAGGGGCCGTGAGCTGAAGGACACAGACGGCCTCTCACAGTGGGAAAAGGCGCAAAAACAGTGCTCTTCTGGACCCTGCTGACGGTACACAACCTTCCCAACACCTTCATTCCTTCATTGCAGCCCAGTGGGACCCATGTCGAACGTTCTGATCTCCAGGGCAGTAATAAATATGTGTTCTTTTAAACCCCTCCTCTTCCCTCAACCCTCCATAAACCGCATCCACACCACCACTCCCCATGGCTCTCCTCTCCCCTGCCCTGCCCACGGCTCTGTCTCCTCTCATCTGTAAGTCAGGAAGCCCCAGGAGCCAACCCTGCTTTGAGTCAGAATCCCAATCCTGGTGCAAACTCACATCAAATATGTGCATGCTCCAAAGGGAAAACGGGAGTGTAATGTCTTACACCTGCAGAGGGTCTTGCTGTTTGTAAACCATGGTCATTCTTAAAAAAAAAGCAGAGTGTTCTTAAGAGCCGATTACTGAGTTGCTTCCTACAGATGTCAAGTCACACGGATACCGTCCTTTCCCCCAAGTAATTCACTGTCTAGTTGGGAAAAAGAAACACAGAAGCAACTACCTAGAATCCTTGATGTTTCAGAAATAGTTGGACTAACCCAGTCTCTTTCAACGGGGACAGCAAATGGCAAGAAGAACATGGTATGAATTATCCACCTCTGCTCCAAACTCCGAAAGGAACGGCTGTGCCGGCCACAGGATGGCCCTGGGGGATGGCAGAGGGTGATGTTTGTCTACACTATAGGAGAAGGAAATGTAGGCTGCCATCTATGAACACGACTGAAGCGACTTAGCAGCAGCAACAGCTCCAAGCTCATCTCTGGAGACTCTAGGGGCATGTGTTTTTTGCTTTTTGGGTTTTTTAATCTAATGAATAATTCTGAGACACAGCCAGGACACTGAGCCACTGAAAGATCTTTTCATGCTTTGCTTTGTGTCAAATGTTGTTTGCACTTTTCTTTCGTCGGAAGTGGATGGAAAATTCTCGTAATAAGGAGCAGTGGAGAAAAATAGGGAGCAATTCTCCTCACTGCTCAAGAGCAGAATTGTGAACATGGAATCCTTTTTCCTCCAGTCGCCCCTCCGCTTTCTGATTCTGAAAACATTTCAAACTCGTGTACATTCTTCATAGAGATGGGTAGGACCGACTCTAACTTGAGTTGTTCCTTTTGGTATGGTTTTCGGAACAAGCAGAATCGCTGTTAAGATCAGCAAACAAGTACTTAGGCAAGGAAATTTACCAACAAAAGAAACTTGACTAAATCCTTCCTCTCCTGTTGAATACTGACTGCTGAAACACCCAATCCCGCAATTTATCAGGAGGGAAACTGGCAAATCTTTGAGACAGAATGTCTAAGAAACTACAATTCTTATAATGGAGTCATAGGTTTATAGTAAGAGATTTTTGTGAGCCCAGCCAGGTGAGGGGGACCACGCAGGTAGGTACAAGTCAGCTCGGCCAGGATCAGGGCTGGCATTACATGAAGTCCGTCAACCGTTCAAGGGGCAGAGATTCTTTCTCGGCTGTTTCTGTAGCTTCAGTTCCTAAACCTACCACCGTGAGGGAGCCTTCGTTGCCAAACCTATCCCAGAAAGAAACGGCCCTGGCTGCTTTAGAGGTTTTGACGCTGGAAATCTGTCCTGGTGTAGCTGAAATGCAGAATGTCCCATCCAGTGGGCTCAGCCCAGAGCCCACACCGTGAGCATCCATCCGTGCACCCAGGATTCTCATCCCAGTTCTTTGTATCTCAGTCTCCCTTGGGTGAGCTGCTTCTTGATCCCCCAAGGGCGACACCTAGAGGACATTGATGCAACCGCGTCATAGAAAGGACAGGGTGCAAGAGGCAAAAACATTCAGAGGAAACCCGCTTCCACATGAGCCAAGTGCCGCGTGTGTCCCATGGTGACGTGAAGCTATGGGAGAGGGTTTGAGGGCCAGCTGCCAGTCACTGCCACTTTGGAGGGGCCAGCCAAAGACACCCATAACCACTTTTGGAACTGAAACATCCTTGTTACCTCCAGTTTTTCAGAGCATTTCAGAGTTGTGAAAGGTGTTGGCGTCCATCCTGTTCCCTGCCAACGTGTGTCTCCTAGTCTGCCTTCCTCCCAGCCCCCAGTTCTGCCAACATTTCTCCCACCAATTGTCCATCAGCAAGAGTAAGGGCAGGGCATCCTCCCTACTACCACCCCGCCCCGAGCATCATGGCAACTTTCCGCCTGAGACTAGTGCCCCTCCACATCCAACCTTGAGAACTCACTTCTCCGGAGGCACATCTGTCATCCCACTCTTCCTTTGAAAGACTGCCACCCTCGACTCTAAAGGCAGCAACCATTCTCCCCTTTCCCTTCATTTCATCTCAGCATGGGGCTCTTGGTCTGCTCTAGACATCACAGGGGCTGCAGGCATGGGGTGATTCACTTATTGCATCACAACCAGCTCTAATCACTTTGGCTCTAAAACAACTCCCTTGTAGGATCACACCCACAGCGGGGTCCACCACCATTGGTCCTTGACGCCACGTGATTCGATACCCCACTATCAAATCTAAGGACCCAGAGAAGTTCAAGACTCAGGCTCATCCTTGAGTATAGGAACCAGATCGCCGCAGCAGAGGACAGCATCACAGCAGACTGAGAAGAGGCGAAGAGAGGGGAGTCCAGTCAGCCTGCCAGAAGAGGTAAGCCCTCCCACCTTGGCTGGCTGGAAATGTCCTACAAGACAGGACAGGTGTGACGTGACATGTGTGTTTGAGAAGGAGAGTGTCCCGGCAAAGAACCAAGAACCCAGCCAGGGGCAATAGCACTCACAGCATGTCCAACGACATGGCAAACCTTTCCCGTGTGATTGGATGGTGAAGGGTGTGAGTCGGAGAACTGGAGAAATGGAATCTGAAAAAATACTGCTGGGACCCCACAACGCTGAGTTTTCCAAAGCCGAACCAAAGAAATAGGACTTTATTTTGTTGGCAGTCGGAAATCCGTGAAGAACGCTCGGGTACTCAGTGTTGTTCGAGGAAGATGGTTCTGACAAAGGACAGGGCGGGTTGCTGGCTGGGAGTGTCCGAAGGCAGAGAGACAGAGTGGGGTGAACAGTGTTCCCCATCCCCATCCCGCCAAAAAAACAAAACTGACGTCCAGCCAGAACCTCAAGGTGTGACCTTATTTCGAAATAGGGTCTTTGCAAATGAAATTAGGTAAGGTAAGTATAATTACGTAGGTAAGGTGAGGTCATGCTAGATTAGGGCAGGCCCTAAATCCAGTGACTCATGTTCCTTGTAAGAAGGCAGACAGAGACCCCTACAGAGAGGAGAACGCCATGTGAAGACAGAGACGGAGATTGGAGAGGTGCATCTACAGACCAGGGAGCACCCAGGGTTGCCGGCCATCACAGGAAGCCAAGAGAGACGCGGGGGTCCCCTTCTCCCTGGGGACCGCAACCAACCCCCGCTGAAGCTGATTTCTGACTTCTGACCCTCCAGAACCATAGGACAGTCCCTTCTGTTGTTTGAACACACTCAGTTTGTGGTAATTTGTCACCGCAGCCCTTGGGCCGGTAAGGATACTGAAGGCGTACCAGAAACAAAAACAAGATTGGGACATATTTGCAAAGAATCATCAGTGGGGATGAAACCCAAGGGCCCAGAGAGCTGTAGCTGGGAGGTTTTATTCACAGGGGGAGGCAAGTAGGGACTCCCAGAACGCTCTTCATCTCCAGGACCGCGCTCTAGGGTGTGAATTTCAGGCAAGTTTACTGTCCTTGAAGGTGCCCCTGGGTGGGGCAGGGGCAGGCAGGCGCTACATCTGGCCTCCCACACTGGGGAGGCAGACTGAAAGCAAATGCAGGGCAGCCTCTCGCAGCCCTAACCTGAAGGCCAGTCATGATACACGCTGGAAAGCAAACTCAACGTGCTTCCCTTATTTTTTTTTGGAGAGGGCAGTGGTGGCGGTTGGTGGAGATTTAGGAGAAAAGACTCCAATGAACAGCCTACCGAATAGTCTAGTGTCCGTCCCAGGCATGCCAAAAAAGTCAGAGGAGCCACTCCTCTGGGGTGGGGGCAAGCAGCGTGGTGGAAGCACCAAGTTTTGATGGTGTGTCAAAGGGGATCCTACTTCTCCCCACATTCAAGTTTGTCTCCAGCTCCAACTGTGAAAGTCCTAGGATTTTGACTGGAGGAGCAGCAGCAGGCTTCCTTGGCGTTCCTCTGCACTATTCCTCCTGCAGCTGGGCAGGTGTGAGCAGTCCAGAGCCTGCCTTCCCCAAGAAAAGCACCAGATGTGTGCTTTAACCCCAAGGCTTCGTGCTTGGGGTGCCATCTAGGGAGATGTGGGTTTTTTTGTTCAGCTTACCTAAGAGCATTCACCTCCCCACACACACACACTGCTCCTGGAGCGCCTCCCAGCACATCTGGAAGCTGTCACTGAAGAAGCCACAGCATGAAGAAGCCTGCTAAAAGGGGCAGAGCAAACAAAAATCCAGCGTGTGTACCAACTGCCCCTGAACCCCATCTTGGGGTACCTGAGCTTCTCGTGGCCTTCTGAAAACATGAAAGGGCCTTCCCTGGGAGTGGCATTCATAGACAGTGTAACCACCTGGACCCACCACAGCTGGCTGTGCTCTGCACCTCCACAGGGCAGGCTGCCCTCTCAACACAGAGTACCCCCACTGTCCCACCCCCGCCAAGGTGTCGTTGGTCTCTCCCACAACGAAACCCACAGTGAGGGTCAGAGGACCCGCAAGTATCTCTCCCCAGCTAAGCGGGCAGTGTTGGAGGACCTAAGGCGGAGGGCCAGGTTGCAATGCTGGCATGCTTCGCCATGGGAATATCGGTTGACATCAGTTTCCTTGGAGGTAAAATCTGGTTTTAAAAGGCTTTGTTTTGCTTCTTTAAATGGTTCCACCTTCTAACCCAGAAATGCCACTTTTAGAAACTTGTTTTAAGAAAATTAAGTCTGCATGCAAAGATTTCGCTGGAAGGATTTCCATCAAGGCCTCATGTATGATAGCAACATAAAATTAAACAACACATAACTATCCAAGACAGGGGCTTCCTAGCTGGCGCTAGAGGTAAAGAACCTGCCTGCAAATGCAGGAGACAGAAGAGATGAGGCTTCGATCCCTGGGATGGGAAGATCCCCTGGAGAAGGGCGTGGCAACCCACTCTAGTATCCATGCATGGAGAATCCCTTGGACAGAGAAGCCTGGAAGGCTACAATGCATGGAGTCGCAAAGAGAGACATGACTGAATCGACTTAGCACATCCAAGACAGAAAGTTTTTTCAATACATTTGTGAAGATACCCATGTGGGAATAATATCTCACCACCAAGCTGGATATTGTAAGGGAATGTTATTTGCCTCCAAAAAGGGACAACTGAGTGGCGGGGAGGTGGGCAGTAAAAAGCAACTTTTCACTGAAGTTTCTTTTGTACCTGTTGCATTTTGAACCATTCCAGTCGCAGGTATTAGACAGGATTTTAAAGAATGGTTTGAGTAACAGTAGCTCACAGAGACCAGTATTCAAGAAGTATTAAGTGAAAAGGGTGCCCTGAAAAATAAGAATGTTCTGTGTGATACCATTTCTACTAAAACACACGAAGTCTGGAAAGAAATGACTCCAAAGTAACAGTATAAATTTCTAATAGATGGAATTATAGGTGATTTTTATTTTCTTCTTACTTATGTTTATTTCCTAGCGTTTCTGCAAGGAACATGCAATTATATTTGGGAGGAGGAGGGAGCATGGCAGGTACAAGGAAACTGTTTAATTTAAAAAACAAAAAATGCTCCAGAGTGAATCTTATATTTCCTCTCCTTCTTGGTCAAACTTCTAGAAAGAACAGAGACACACACCATCTCTACTTCCTCATGCCCCCAACCTACACAACTCCACCCGAAACCTCCATCCCTCTATCTGTCCCCCTCCATGCCCACCCCCCTTCCTGGAAAGGGTCTGGCCAGTGCCCCGCCCCTGTGGCCAAGCCCACTGGATATTTTCTTCACCTTGGCCCCCATCCCCAGGCCAGCCCACTGGCCTCTGTGCTGTGTTTGTGTTTAGTGGATTTAACCAACACTAACTTGGTGGCTATTGTGTGTCAGACACCAGTATGGGAAGAGGAACCCCCGAAGCTCAGATCACTGTCCTCAAGGGACCCCTCCTCTGGTTGGTGGGAAGGGAGGAGGAGTGGGCACACAGGGAGAGCCCACCCACCAGGCTCTCTGGGTTCCCCACTAAGCTCTTCTACTCCCTCCCGCACCCCCACCTGCCCCTTACACACCTGTCCCCGGGTGTCTCTGCTCTCACACCATGCCCCTGTCCACCTTCCCAGAGCTGTTACCTCTCATCTCTCTTACCGCAGAAGCTGACACCCAGCAGCCCTGCCTGCACTGGACAACAGACACTCCGCCCCCCACCCTTTCTGCTTCCCCCTCGAGACCACAAGAGACCACCCTGTCATCAGCACCCCCACCTCCCGACTCTGTTGCTTTCTTAGTTGGACGTGTCCACCAACGACCACACCACACAAGCCCATGCCCATCTCCTCCACTCAAGCCCTAGTCCCAGGTTCCCCCCTTACTCAGGGCTTCATCTCTTGCTGGGTCCCTTGAAGTGGCCTCTTGGCCCCACTAAGGCCTGCAGACTGGAGCCAAAGTTCCATCCAAAAAGCCCCCTGAGCCCTCGCAGCTGTGCTGCTAACCCAACTCTGCCAGGTTCCAGCTCTGCCGGCTCCTCCATCTCCACCCACCCCTCCCACTAGTTTCCTGGATGCTAGTGTCCATCCTGTCTCCCCCGCACCCATGCCCCTGGGTCCTGGGGATTCTCTCGCCAGCACTCCTGCCAGGGCTGAGTCCTGTCTTCATCAGGGTCCAGCTCGGGCCCACTCTGCTCTGCACACGGGGCAGGGACTTGGAGCCCAGGGCTGAATGAGCGTGTCACAGCCACAGCAGAGAAACCCCGCTGCTCCTCAGACGTGACTCACACGCCTGCACTCTCCTCCCGGGCCGGCTGCCAAGACACACACAGCCCCTGCCCTCGCCGGGAAAGCCTCTGTCAATCATCACGGTGTCCTCGGCTCTCGGCCCAGCACCTGGCCAGCACTAGCCGGTCCCCAGGTGGACAGACGGCTGCTACCGTCACAGAGGGAAACTGGTGGAAGGTTGGCCTGGGCCTAGAGCTCGTGCTTAGGTCCAAAAGCGTCTCAGGCCCGAGTGGAGGCCGTCCATAAGAGGCACCTTTGCCCACGTTGAACCTGCAGCCTGGATACCCCAGTGATGGGCGTCCGCGCTGGGAGGAGCGCAATGTCCCGGCGGCCTCCCCCGTGTTTCCTTTGCTGCTCACCCCTGCACAGCAAGGAGACTGCTGCAGGCCAGGCCACAGCCAGCCGGAGGTCTCCCCTCCCCTGCCCGAGTGTACAGAGCTGGTCTGAAGACCTTGGTCCACCAGGAGAATGGGGCCCTGATCCCCTCCGGCAGGAGACCCACTCCCCTCCCCAAGGTGCCCCAAGCTCCCTCGGGGAGTGGAGCACCAGGAGACCTCATTCAATAAGGGCCTCAAACCAGAGACAGTGACCCCCCAACTCTAAAATGAGAGTCTACCCATCCACTGTATTTGCACCAGCGCTAAAAAGGCATTTGTTTATTAAGCATTTAAATAAAATGCACTGTCCACAATTTTCTATATCAATTCTTGGCTTTTTTTCCTTTCAAATATTTAAGGTACTCAAAAAATGGAAATGAGCAGGCTCTTTCCACCTCCAGAATGCCTTGAGGGGCTGAGCCGGTGGAGTCCAGGGGTGTCAAAGGCAGGGGCGGCCACTTCTCAGACCCTGCACATGCTCGCTGACCATAGAGCCCAGCACCCCAGGAAGGCAGGGTCCCTGCAGTGGGGGTGGTGAGGAGGGGACACTTCCACCTTGGGGACAGCCAGTGTCTTCTCCCTGAAGCTATTAGGAGGAAACAGGCTGACTGCATCCAGCCCGTGAATCTTCATGCAGCCCTGCTCCCATCTCTGTGGGCAGCCTGCACCCCACACCCACCAAGAGTGAGACTAGAGCCGCAGAGACATGCCCAGCCCTGGGGGCAGAGGGGCTGCGCAGGGGACCAAAGCCCCCCAGCTGAGCTTCCCACATCAAGTTTCTCTTCAGCTAAGGCAGGGAGAGCCGTGATCAGGCAGAGACTGGAGGGGTTTCCCCTGCCGCTC
Organism: Antilocapra americana; assembly: GCA_007570785.1. NCBI lineage: Eukaryota > Metazoa > Chordata > Mammalia > Artiodactyla > Antilocapridae > Antilocapra > Antilocapra americana. The sequence continues at coordinate 3,395,698 of ML663013.1, read as the reverse complement.
TGGCAGGCCCAGAACCCACACGGGGACTTCAGTTACTAAACCAAGTCCTAAACGTCCAGGATGTTCAGCTGCTGAGTCCCCCCAAGGAGGTCTGGACCATGTCCCTGAGGTCTGATAAATGCCCCCGGCTGCAGCACCCGGCCACCACCAACCGCTGAGAACTTTGGCGAGAGAAAATTCCGACGGCAGTTGAAAGCGATGACCAAGTGAAGCCAGGGGCCCAGTAGGACCCACAGTCCAGAGAGGGGCACAGAGTGGGGACTGGGGGGCAGGATGACTCAGAGTCTGCAGGGCAAGCTGATGGGGAGGAGGGGGTGGTCAGTGAGACAGCACTGGCGGCCGGCAGGGAAGAAAGTGACAAGGTCCAGAGGGAGCAGCACTATCCTAAGGCGGCCTCAGGGCAGGCTCTGACTTTTGTGGGTACAGGTGGGGCGTCCGCCCCAAGGACACACACACTCAGGCCTTTGCCACAGTCACAGAGCTACCTGTGTCTTGCTTCATCCCAAAGGAAGAAATCCTGGCTGCCTCTAGGACTAAACTCTAGGTAGTAGGGACTATGAATCAAGACCAAGATCAAGCTCATGCCAGAGAATCAACTGCTTTACAGAAAGAAACCAGCAATGGCAGGTTCAAAGGCGCTGGCCAGGGCTGAGGCTAAGCGAGGGAAATGGAGCAGGGGCAACTGGGACTTGGCACCTTGCCGAGCACCCATCAGATGGCATACGTGCTGACGCCACACACACCCAGGATGGTCTGCCACACTCTCTGCATTCAAGGTGCCCTTACTACTTTAGTAATGCTCTGCATTGCCCCTAGGCTGGCTAAAAGAAATACCTGAGAGTTTCATTAATAGACAGTCAGCTCCAAACAGCTTCATCGCATGGAGCCTGGCAGATGTCACTGTGTTCACTTTGAAAAATGTTATTCAGTGGCTCTCTGGAGCTTGCTGCAGTGACCCTGGGGCACAGCAATGCAGAATCAGGGAACCACAGGGACAAACCATTGATTAGGAGTCCTGGTTGAGTCCTTTAGGGCTGGCTGCCTAATATCAGAGTGAGAGGTGGCAGGCAGGCTGCTGTCAAATTTTTATATACCATGGTTGTTTCCAAGGTGTTTTCTGAGTGAGCTGTTTTATATCCCCAGACATCTGAGACCAGTCTTCTTGGGAACCTTTGCCCATAAGGCACAGTTTCATTCACTTGAGTCCACACTGTCAAAGCTGAAACATCTGGAAAGGTGCTCCCAAGAGTCTCAAGGTTTCCCCACTAACTCTGAAAAAGGTTTGATCTGTAAAAGACACCCCAAGGACAAGCACACCCTGGGTCTCCTCCTAGCTGTCTGTCACTCTCGTCATATTCCATATCTCTGTTCCCACGCTTTCCCTCATGAGACTGGAGCCTTGAGGGCAGAGGTTCTGGCCTCCATCCTCCTCCTCCCAACCCTCTCTGGGGCAGAGCACCAGCCAACCCTAGAAGAGGGAAAATGATCACGGACTACCTGCCTACCAGGTGGCCTTTGCTCAGTGAGAAACACTTACTGGATCCTTTCTGGTTATTCCCAAATGGACATTCCCAAGTTTCCCAAACAGAAACTCCGATCGACTGAGAAACAGCCCAGGGAGTAGTAGCCTGGACTAGACCTGACACCTGAACCTTAGTCCCTTCTCTGTGTCCAGTTCATTTTTCTTCCCTCTTCAGGGTTCTTGAAAGCCAGGGAGATGGGCAGCCCCTAGAAAGGAAGGTGGGGAGAGTCTGAGGAAACAAGGGACAGGGGAGGAAAAGGAGGGAAAGGAGAGGGCTTTTTTTATTTTTAATTGAAGGATAATTAGAGTATTGCATTGGTTTCTACCAAACAACATCAACTTGAATCAGCCATAGGTTTACTAAACCCTGTCCCCGTCCACTTGAACATCCCTTCCACCTTCCTTCCCATCCCACCCCTCCAGTCTGTTACCGGCCCAGTTTGAGTTCCCTGAGCCATACAGCAAATTCCCATTGGCTGTCTATTTTACATATGTTAATGTATGTTTCCATGTAGGAGAGGGGTTTTGAAAGAAGCAGAAAGTCACTTGTGTTATCAAAGCTTTGCAAGTCAGAGGTTTCATTTAACGCCGGAATCCCAATTTCAGCTCTTCTATTTCTGTGTGCTGTCCACAGCCCAGAGCAGACGTCACCAACACCTTTCCTGGTTTCCACAGTGACTAACAGGCACAAATTTTGAAATCTTTGGTGGAATTGTTCTAACTAAATTAAGCAGGTAATATATATTTAAAGCAGTGGGCTAGAGACTGTGTCGTTTTTTTTGTTCCTTAGTGAAACATGCCATCTCTCTGGGGCAAGGTCCCATCACCCTGATTCAGGGATGCTCCACACAGCGAGTCCTTCCAGCCGAACGCCGTTGCCACTAGCAAGCAGGCCAGGAGGGTCAGGTGTGAGCCCACACACTTTTATGTTCTTTCCCCTCCCTCTCAGCCTTCTGGATGCTCTTCTCCAGTCCTCGGTCACACAGGGGCCTTTGAAACTGATCTGCCAGGAAGAAAGCCCCTATCCCTGGCACTTGCAGAGCTTGGGTTTCATGCTGTCCGCAAAGCACGCTGATAACTTCAGAGTGTGGAGCCCTGCCCACTCCCTAAGCTCAAACAGCACGTCCCAGAAGGTCGCTGGAGCTCCCTGGCAGACTACGGTTTCCCTTCCTACCTACCTACCCTCCAGCTCTTCCAAGTTATCCTGCGTTGTCTTTCCAGTCTATACATCTCAAAGAAGAGCAGTGACATTTAAGCAGAGATACAATTAGAGTCCTCCAAAGAGGGGTTCTCACCACGGTCCTTCCCATCCACAGCCCCCAGCAAGTCCTCTCACCAAGGACAGACAGTCCCCCCAGGCAGCGGGCCCCTCAACCCAAGCCTCTGGGTCCAAAAGGGTCCCCAAGCAAGTTTGGTCACTTCTCTGTACTACTCCAGGGCCAGCTGGTCTCAGCAGCGATGTTCTAATCTAGATCAGTGTTTTTCAATTTGTGTTGAGCCTCCCAGATCACATTAAAAAATCAATTTGGTTTTTCATCACCCAGTACAGACCTCTAGAAAGAATAGAGCTGTAAGTATAGCTATAGGTATGGCAACATGTACATACAAAGAAGAAACAAAAAGCTCACCCTTTCTGTATGCGGCACACTGAGGCTGTTGTTTTTTTATGTTTTAAAGTGCCGGCTGTACATCACTAAACTGATTTCAGAACCCACTAATGGTTTGCGACCCGCAGTATGAAAAATGCCGTGGTGTGAAATAGGAGGTGCGTCTAATTCAAGCTTGCACCTCGGCAAGCAGCCTTTTATTCTCAAGGGATACCAAGGAAATATGCAAAGCTGGACAGACCCCAGAGCCCCTCTGCGCCAGCTGCATCACCCCGGGGGGCTGCAGGAAGCCAGCTCCTGCGCTGCCGTGGGGGAGGCTCCACTCCCAGCACAGAGTCCCAGAAGCCAGGGCAGATGTGGGCAGATGTGGACAGGACCCGGCGCATCCCTCTCCACGGCTGTCTTCCTGCACCTCCCTGCCCTCTCCCCCCATCATTTACAAGATTGGAGGGTGAACTGAGTTTGAGCCCAGGATGCCCACAGCTCTGGTGGGAGGGGAGCAAGCAGAGAGCAGTGGGCAGGAGGTGGAGGAAGAATGAAGGTCAGGCCCTGTGCTTGGGGCAGGGGGCCATGCAGGGAGGGAGCAATGCAGGGGGGAAGAAGAGGAGGGGGCGGTCACGGGCTGTACCCTCAGCGCCCCCGGGACAGCGGCCAGTGGGCACTGTAGCCCTCACAGGCCCAGGACCAGCCTCCACCCTCTGCCCCCTCACCAGCAGGCAGATGACCGGATCTTTCAGATCTCACCCCGTTTCTCCACCCAGACACCCCTTTCCGTAACTGAGGCTGCCCCGACCCCAAGAATCTGGCGGGGAGGGCAGGTTGTCACCCTCAACCCAAACAGCTGGGCTTTAGGGACGCCCGAGATGATGCCGGGCTCCAGCTTAAGGAGAAGCACTCGGTGGGGTCTTAGTTTGGACAGGAGGAACCTACAGTCTCCCAGCCCCTCCCCACCCCACCCCACCCCACCCTGTAGGCAGGATGGGACCCAGCACAGAGCCTTCGCCACCCCAGCCAGAAGCTTCTAGGCAGCCCGTCCACATCTACAGCCACTCACTCCTCTCTGCCCCTGGCTGGGGGGTGAAAGTTGGCTCTGCATCTGATGGCACCCTCTCTCTCCTAAAACAGGGGTTCCTTGTTGTGTTCACCTCACGACTCCCAGCCCCCAAGGCTTCTCCACCGGCCCTCAGGCAGGCTGTCTGCCCTGAGCAGCGCCCACTCAGGCTGCTTTGAGAAGAGCAGTAGGGCAGGAGGGAAGGGGGGAAGGTGGTGGTCTTCCCTGTTGATGGGCACTGGGGGAATTCCTGCATCTCCCTCAAGAACACAGGGAGCCGCTTGTTCGACCCTTCCTCCTTCCCTCCCTTTCTCCCCGCTTGTTTCAGCCCAGCCCAAGTTCCTTCCAGGCCACCCTTGACATGAGTATGGAGCTGCCGCTGCCCCTTCCTGCTGAAGCTATTGTTCCCCTAGACCCGGCCCTGGGGGTCACAGGAGCATCTTACATGCACCAGCCCACGGGGCCAGTGAACACAGTCTTGGGCCCTTTGTTCAAGGCTGGAACTTCAGGAAAACAGAAAACACAATCCACACCCTCAAGGAATTGACTGTCTTTGGGGAGAAAGTTGATGACAGGCAGCCGGACGAGGCAGCGGGCAGAGCTGAACAGTAGCAGAGCGGGCATTGAAACTGGAATCTGGGTGAAATCTGAGGCTTCTAAGTGGGAGAGGGGAAGGGGACTGTTGTTCCCAAGGGGTCAGGAACAATTGGGGAAAATGCTTGGGCAGAGAGGGCAGGTGTCTGCTGGGAAAGAGAGAGGGACACGGAGGCAGCCCTCAACCCATGTAAAAGTTTGCACTTTCGTAGGCGATGGGAAGATGCTGTAGGTTTTGTGAGCCAAGAAGAAACAACCCAGTGGGGTCAGAGGAGAATCTCTTGTCAGTAGCACATGGAAGGGACTGGAAGGGTTGAGCCTGGAGCCCCCAGAAGGCCAGGTGGGAACCAGTGAGGGCAGTGTCACTGGGAAGCGGGTAGTGCCCAAGGAGGTGTGGGCATCACTGTGGAAGGTCTGGGGAGCAGGCACTGACAGCACCTGTTCACTGATTGTGTTGTGGTCAAGGGTGATATCCGGTTATTGGGAACTGGATCCCATTACACAACGCGGGGAGGAGAGGTCAGCCGTCACTAGGAAGCAAAGCCCAAATGATTTCCCTGCAGGAGTGCTGGGCAGTGGGGTCAGAAAGAATGGCTACATCCTTGACAGGTAACACAGAAATCCCGCGGCAGGTGCAGGTGGGGGCCCTGCAACCCTTTCCTCCCTCTCAGCTCCCCGCCACCCCAACCTCATCTCTGCAGGCATTCAAGAATGCTCTCAGTGGACCTGGGTGTCCTGAAGGAAGACTGGCCTTTCTCAGCTGCTAGATTCAAATGCCTCGCCTACCAGGCGGTCCAAGCACCTCCCCAACCCCCCGCATAGCAGGGCTGGCAGTTCACAGGGGACAACTGGATGCTCCCTGGAGCACCCCGGGGCCCCTCCACTGGCTTGTCCTTGAAAAACCACAGTGACACTTGGATTTCTGTTGGCTCCGTGTAGGGGACAGAAGCCCCACACAGTCCACAGGACAGAGTTCAGGCCTCCCTTCTTATTAGGTTGCTGAGAGGGACAGGGATCCCTGCAAGCAAAGTGTTAGTACCCGGGAATAAGGCCAATCCTGTTTCCCCACAAGAAACATCATCAGTCTACTCTTATTCCTCACGATGCACAAAGTCAAGTCTGCCTTAGACCAGACCTCAGGGCCAGTGTTCTCAGAACCTGTATCTGGCTACTTTCCCCATTTCTGTGCAGTGGACGTGGGAGGTCCTGCCCGAGGACCCCAGGGCCCTTGGCCTCTGCCCCTGGAATAGCACCTGTGGATGGCAGTGAGGAAGCCTTGCCCAACATTCTGGCCCTCCCTCAGTTCAGTTCAGTTCAGTCGTTCAGTCGTGTCTGACCCTTTGCAACCCCAAGGACAGTAGCCCACCAGGCTTCCCTGTCCATCACCAACTCCCAGAGCTTGCTCAAACTCATGTCCATCCCATTTGGTGATGCCATCCAACCATCTCATCCTCTGTCGTCCCCTTCTCCTCCCACCTTCAATCTTTCCCAGCATCAAGGCCTTTTCCAAAGAGTCAGCTCTTTGCATCAGGTGGCCAAAGCATTGGAGTTTCAGCTTCAACATCAATCCTTCCAATGAACACCCAGGACTGATCTCCTTTAGGATGGACTGGTTGGATCTTCTTGCAGTCCAAGGGACCCTCAAGAGTCTTCTCCAACACCACAGTTCAAAAGCATCAATTCTTCGGTGCTCAGCTCTCTTTATACTCCAACTCTCACATCCATACATGACCACTGGAAAAACCATAGCCTTGACTAGATGGACCTTTGTTGTCAAAGTGATGTCTCTGCTTTTTAATACGCTGTCTAGGTTGGTCATAACTTTTCTTCCAAGGAGCAAGCATCTTTTAACTTCATGGCTGCAATCACCATTTGCAGTGATTTTGGAGCCCAAGAAAATAGTCAATGTTTCCATTTTCTCCCCATCTAGTTGCCATGAAATGATGGGACAAGATGCTGTAATCTTTGCTTTTTGAATGTTGACCTTTAAGCCAGCTTTTTCACTCTCCTCTTTCAACTTCAGCAAGAAGCTGTTTAGTTCCTCTTCACTTTCTGCCATAAGGGTGGTGTCATCTGCATAGCTGAGGTTATTGATATTTCTCCTGGCCATCTTGATTCCAGCTTGTGCTTCCTCCAGCCCAGCGTTTCTCATGATGTACTCTGCATAGAAGTTAAATAAGCAGGGTGACAGTATACAGCCTTGACGTACTCCTTGACCGATTTGGAACCGCTCTGTTGTTCCATGTCTGGTTCTAACTTTTGATTCTTGACCTGCATGCAGGTTTCGCAGGAGGCAGGTCAGGTGGCCCCTGATACCACCTGGATGAGGGAGCAGTCTGTGTCAGCAGGGCTGGGAGCAGGGAGCAGCTGCCTCAAATGACGATCGGAAGGGAGAAATCCAGCACGACATCTGGGGTCTCTTCCCCATTCCAGGGTTGTTTCTTGGGAGCGTTCCGAGTTGTGAGGTGGCCATTCCTACGTCCTCTCTCTCTGTTCACGCCACCAGAGACAACTGCCCCTGCCAAGGCTGGGTCTCAAGTCCCTTATGCTTGGGGCCCTGCACTTCAAACCCTCTTTGACCCCGCTGCACGCAAGCCATCATAGGCTGTGACCAGTGATGCCACTCTGGGTGGCAGTGTGGAGGCACGCTGGAGGCAGATTCAGAAAGGCTGGTGCCCAGCAAAGGACATGCAGAGGGCCATCCAGACCACACAGGCCTCAGCCATAAAATGAGGTCTTTGGACTCAGGGAACTGGAAGTGCCCCCTCCAATTCATGGTCAGAAACCTCAGTACCCATGGTTCTCCAACCCAGCCTGATTATTTTTTCCCACCTCCTACATGTCAAGGACGCAAGTAGGAGTCAACACAGGGGCCCAGTGACTATATCGTGATCATCTGTGCCGTATTTGCCTGGATAGAAACCAGGCGGCAGCACTGGAAGGACTCCCGTTTAGAAAGCACTTTCATTCCCCTAGCACCAATCTCACACTTCCCACGGGTACAGGGTACCTGCCCGGCAGATGCAAAATGAACAGAGGGCAGACACCCCCCACCGCCACGGCACACTCCAAGGCGTGGCAGGAGAAACAGACACACAACATCGTAAATTACATAAATTACGCGGTCCTCAGGCTACGGCCGCGCCCTCCCGCCTCCTTATCTGGTACAGGACAAGGGACTCACCAGACCCAGCAATGCGGGGAAGACAGTGATGCCCCCGCCCCCGATTCAACTCAGCAGCACCAAGACCCATTTACTTTTCCTTTATGCTTTGGCACCTTCTTTGTTGTTGTTGTTGTTTTTCTTTGGTTTACCAGGTGTTTGGGATCTTTTGATATTAAGATGGGTTTATAAATTTGGTTGATGCACACTGACTGATTGATTCTTCCTTCCTGGAACTGACTTTGGGGGAATTAGCAAACCAGGCTCCTTTCCGGATGGGCCAGGGGCAGCATCTGTTTTAATGTCTCTCCCCTGGGTGTGTATTAATGATGGGGCTGGTGGCACTGGGAAGGCTGGGGGCATTGGGGGGTGGTGGTGGGCAGTTTCTGAGAACTAGTGGCAGAAACTTTCCACCTGTTGGGGCCAGCCCTTCCAATACAGGACCTCCCAAGGGAGTGTCAGTTTCTCCAATTTTTTTTTTTCTTTGCTCTTCTCCTCCTCAGCCTCCTCTCCTCCCAACCAGAGACCAAACCCACCCACTTGGGTGATCTTGTTAAGCCATAGCAAAGGTTCCCCCTACCTGTCCTAACCCTCCTGGAGCTGGGAGGTTCCAACTTCCTTCCTCTCCATCCCCCTCCACCCCAGGTCAACCTTGACAAGAGAAGCTGTGAAATACTACAGTCTTAAAACAGCAGAGACAGGCACTGGCCCACGGGGCCGGTTATGGGAGCTTACTATTTCCAGAGATAAGTTTTGAAGCTGCCGTTGAGTGCATGGCCCACCCCTGACTGAGCAGCACCCCCACTCCAAGACACGTGGTTTCTGATACCCCCGAGATACCACCTCCCCTCCCCACACCTGGAGACTGACCTCCTCCAAATTTCTGTGGACCCTCCAGCCCTTCCAAGGATAAAGTGATGAGCAGACAGACTGGACCTCTGCCCTCAGGAGACCAGTGGTCTAGAGGTACAGGACAGACACTGATCAATCACCCCCACGCATAGGAGATTTTCTCAATGCCCAGAGGGAAACAAACACTCTGGTCATGATCTGAGAATCAGCATGCAGGTTAGTGGAGAAAAGGCACTCCAGGAAACCCAAGTTCCCTCTTCTCCCAGCTATATATTCAATGACTCAGGAGCATTACTCAGCATCTGATGATGGTTCCAAAATGTGAGGTAACAGGGCCTCCCTGCAGGTAACTCTAATGCCCAAGGGACCAAGAAGTCGCCTTTAGGGTTTCAGTGGTTCCTGGGGCTCCCAGGGGCCCCAGCAAGAGCTCCTCACCCACCTATATCCAAGGGTTTCAGGCTAAACACACAGAAGCGTGGCAGCCACATGACGAAAACAATCAACGACCTTGTGCATGCATGAAGCCTGGGTCCCTAGACGGCTGTTTTTATTTTTTTAACCCTCCTCTGTTCCACATTTCTGTCACTTATTTCCAAAAAGGCCCAAATGATTTTGAGCCTGGCTCCAAAAATGGAAACTCAAAAAGTACTTCATAGCAGACCCTGGTGCCTTTCCGCCCTGGAGAGGCCGTGCTGGCTTGGGTCTGCTTCCCGTCCCTCCTGGCAACGGAACAAGTGCTTGGAAATCCCTCCAGAGAGTTCAGTCCCATCACCACATCCAGCGTGCAATCCTGACACCATCTGCTGGTGTCAGCGGCAATCCTGACCCGGTGGCTACACAGCCCAAAGCAGACCCACCTCTTTCGTGGATCATCGTGTAGGTTAATTTCCAGCAGGCAGGCGACGCTCCCCGAGGCGGGTCTAAATGTGTGTCTGCCCCCAAGTAACCCTTTAGCTGAATCTCTTGTGCAGCCTGTCTGGACCCCAGTCAGTTCACCTCTCGGGATGCACAAAGCTCTTGCAGGTCTGAAGGCTATCTTCACTACTCACCCAACACCCTGTCTCTGGGGAGATTCCTTGAGAAGCACCCAGGCTGACAAGAAAAGAGAAGGTCAGAAAGCTCGGCTTGTAGGAATTGATTCACTCTGCTCTGCCCTTCTCTGGCTGACGGGGCTTCCCCAAGAGAACGTGCTGGCTCTAGAAAAGGTTCAAGATGACTAGCTCTCTCGGGCTGTTGGGCCTCACGGCCACAAGGTGTCGCTGTGGAACATCGACCCTGTGCAGACCCTGGGTGCCGGCCGGGTGGGTTCGTCCCGGAATAAGACGCAGGCTTCTTAAAGGGAAGATGGTCCCACTCCTCACATGTTAAGTTCACTCTAGGAGTCTCCACCTTTGAGCACACCTGCACACACAGGAAACAGACACAAACACAACACACATTTGTGTTATTTTCCAAAGCACATCCAGTGCGCCTGGCTGGTTGGGTCAAAGTGTTGCTTCCTTACACCATCACCACAATGAGCTGGAATCTCACCTTTTCCCCAGCTCACAATCTTTGCACCTTGCTTATTGTTGAGCCTTCATCAGTGGTCTTCTCTCAAGGGAATATCTTACTCCTGAGTTTTGGCACACCCTCATCTACCCCCAAAGGAGTGCAGAATTTCTAGATACCTGGAATGGGAGTCTTCCTCAGAAGACCCTAGCTCTTACACATATAATCCATCTCTTCATCTAATTGGTTTTGCATTCAGAAGATTCAAAGCAAGTCACAGAAGGATCTCCAACAATGAAAATCCATTTTTTAAAAAAATGACTACTTGCTCTTGCTGTTTCTGCATAACTAAGAAGGATGCTTAAGTGGGTTTTTTAAGAGAAAACATTAGCTTCTTTAAACTAAAAAAAAAATTGAAGACGGTTATATCAACATTCCTTCTGTATGTGTGGTCCATTCTGTCTGCTTGGGGAATATGGTCACCCTTTCACGATCTCTTAAGTATTCTATATCTTCCACTAAAGAGTTAACTATCAAAACCTAGATTCCAAGATTTTTTTATTTTAGCATAGGCAATGGGCCTTCCTTATTTAGAGCTGGAAAAGAGAATACTTTCCCAGGGGCTGTTCTTCTAGAAAAAGACTGTTAATCTAAACAGAAAATCCCTTGACCCACTTACCCATAAATAGTACTGATAGTATTCAACTTGGTACATGGAATAAGTCTGAAAAAGTATTAATAAATAAAACCTAACCTTCTATACTCTGGGGCCACATCACAAATTGTATCACGTTTGCATCTGTTTGTCACTCTTCTTTGGCCTTCCCTGGTGGCTCAGATGGTACAGAATCTGCCTGCAATGCAAGAGATACGGGTTTGATCAATGGGTTGGGAAGACCTATGCTTGCCTGGAGAATCCCATGGACAGAGGAGCCTGGCGGGCCACAGTCCATGGGGTCTCACGACTGAAGCGACTGCGCAGCAGTAGTCCCACTCTTCTTTAACCTTCTGTGATATTTGCTTGGGATGATTGGAAACCCGTACTGGCCACCTGCTCCTTCGGAGCAGACCCTCACCAGCACTAATAAAAATCCCAGGCAGGGGTTTCTCACCTCACTGCCTGTCAGCCCTCTCTGCTCCTTCTAATTAACTCCTTGTGATTGGTTCTGTAATAACTGTTGAAGACCTCTCCGCCATGACCCGTCCGTCTCGGGTGGCCCTACGCAGCATGGCTCATAGTTTTCATTGAGTTAGACAAAGCTGTGATCCATGTGACTAGCCCCCAGCCAAAATAAATCTTTCTGGTCAAAGACCACATCCAATCTTATCAAATTATTATGACAAATTTCTCTTTGTTATAAGAAATAAAAATCTCAGGTAAAATACATGCTTAATGGAGAGCCAGAATTTGCCCATCAGATCCAGGGAAGGGAGATGTATTGGCAAGAGGTAAGGGTGGGGAACAGGTGGATTTGAGCATTAACTTTTTCATTACACATCATTTCCTATCATTTGACACTTTTACAGTAAGCAGTTATTTCCATGCTTTACAACTGCTAATTTTTTCATGTTTCAGAAAATGCTGTTTACTTCTTAGCTAAATCCATGTCTTGCCATCTTCAGCTCATGTTGTATAAAGGAAAAAGGGATTGAAGCAAAATGGTCTAGAGCCAGCTGGCTCATTGGTTTATCATCCCAAGGAAAAACCTTTTATAAATAACATAAGGCTTTGGCTTGTATTGACTCCATTGACAGGAAACACTTTGAAGTGTGCTAAATGAGACCAATTCAGATTCCTGCACTGTTGTATGTAGGAAGCCTGTACTTTAGTATCAGAGCGAGAGTAGAGAAACTGTCATCTATCAGATAAAAAAACTCTAGTACAGGTACATAAAAATGTAGTCTGATAACCATTCACATTTGTTAGCGACTTAAGACCACTTCTAGATGAACCAGATATAAGTAGAGGGGTAGGAATAGTTGAACTCTCCTCCGTGTACATGACATGATTCCACGGCCATTACTAGACAGCTGGCCCTATAACCCCCCCCCATCAGCTATTACAAATTCTGCCCCCATAACTTGGCTATATGCCCACACTTTTATTTTACTGGGGTTACTTTTTGAAAACATGCCTTTCTTGAAGGATACAGGAAACTTACTTTGCTCAGAGTTAATGGAACATCTTAACTCGACTAAGTGATTTCAGAAATGTGTCTCTAGGCTAAGGGGGCATCTGGTTACACCTGTTCAGAATGCTTCAAGCCAGACGAAAATGCCCAGTCAACGAACATGAATAAACACAATTTGTGTTTGGTGTGGTGGAATCAAAAATGAAAAGCTAAGATTGAAATTTGACTACATGTCACAGCTTCAAAACTAGACCACAGGTTTTTTATTTTTAATTGTGTGACTTTTCACATCAAAAATACTGGCAGAGTTTGCAGTTTCTAGGCTTTGTTTCTAAATGGTAAGAGTGATCACACACATTCCACATACAACACATCACAGCAAAAGAATGCTTTTACTCCTGCCTTCCTGAAACCCATGCTCATAGTCCTCTTGAAAACGTCCTGGTTTTCAAGGCATCTCTCGATGTGAGAGCACTTCAGAATGTTCTTCAAACTAAGGATTTTGATGAGATGCAGGCAACCTAGAGATTCTGGCAAAGGTGATCCTGCAGAGCACCTGTAGAATTACCTTCGCACTCACGCTCTGCGTTGACATGTAATCCAACATCAGTTTTCCCTTTGCTTCCCAATTTTAACTAACAAGTCCATTATGAGTCTAAAGCCAACACCAGAGGACTAAGAAAAAGTGTTTGAAGCTCTTTGTTGGTCAGAAAGCATGTTGGCAGCTGGCAGTAATCAAGGGAGAGCTCAGCCCTCCATGACTAGAGTCCTAAAGACGCTCAGAGCCTCCATGTACCTCCTCCATACGCAAACAGTCCATGCACAGAGCACCCACACTTTGCCTTAAAGGGGAACTGCTTAAATACATCCATGGGTTATTTTTTTTAACTAGACATTTACCTCCTCTGGTCTTTCCAGGTGGCTCAGTGGGTTGAGAATGCACCTGCAATGCAGGAGACAATCCCTGAGCCGGAAAGTTCCCCTGGAGGACGAAATGGCAACCCACCCCAGTATCCTTGCCTGGAGAATCCCAGGGACAGAGGAGCCTGGTGGGCTGCCGTGTCCGTAGGGCCACGAGGGGTCAGACACGACTGACGCGACTGAGCATGCCTGTCACTTCTGTTAATGCCCCCACCTGCCTCTCAGAGTTCATGAGCCAGCAGCTGGGGAACGTCTCCTAGGTTACTTGACGGAAAGGCACAATGACAAGGACCCTGAAAAAAGTTTTGAGTGTTTGTCTAGAAGTGCTTTTGACTATTGGCACGTTTGAAGGGTGTCACTGTTCCTGCTGGTCTGTGCAAGCTTCCTCAGCCTCATGCTCTTCCAACCTGTGGGCCTGTTAGGACTCTCGACTTTCTCAGAAGGTCTCAAACCTGCTTTAATTGTACTGCATGTTAACCAGCGTCAAGAGGTGCCCATATGCATGGGATTCATCAGGGATGTCAGACCATTCAGTTGAGAAAAGGATGGGGACCACCCTGAAATATAGGCCAGTTGATTTGGCATTCCAAAACTGCCTTGTTCAAACACTGCCCTCATTTCAATAAACCCCCAAATCTCATGTTACCTTGTAAAGTTATCTGAAGTTTCAAAATACATTCAACCCTATAACTTGAAAACTCAACCCTCAAGGCAACAAGATAACATGGCAGCTTGTCTTCAAACTCTGCCATAGAAAAGAAGACACAAAATGTTTAATATCTATAGACTACAGAATGATATGGACCAAGATAATAGAAAAGCATCAACTGGAAAATTGTTAGTATTAATATGATATTAAGGAAGTGATAAGATATGATAAATATGCCAAAATCTCCCAAATCAATACTTCTCCTATATTCCAACAACTACCAGACTATATGGGGAGGATTTGCATTCATAAGAATATTGAAAAATGTATAATACTAATGAGAAATACCCAAGACATATTAAAAATAGAAACTTATAGAGATTAATAGAAAAAATTAATTGGAAGATATAAATTTGGATCGAAACATTAGATATATTGATGCCATTAATCCTTGTTGAGCTAGTTTTTAGGGTGAAATACATTCCTAATTAAACTCCAGTGGGATTTTTTTTAACTTGGTGAAAGATTCTAAAGCTCATCTGAAAGGAACAACAAAGATGAAAATAGCTAAGAATTGCTTAAAGAGTATCAGGAAGTCAAGGAAATACTTCCCTAAGAGATTTAACTACATTATTATTGATACACTAATTAAAACAGTGTGGTGCTGGCATAAGACTATGCACACCAATCAATGAAGTTCTGAAATCGATTATATATCTAAAAAAAGAAAAAAAAAAAACCTGAGAAAGGAATCACCAAAAAGCAATAGTTGGGGGGAGTGTTGGGATAAATTAGGAGTTTGAGATTAACAGGGGGCTTCCCAGGTGGTGCTAGTGGTAAAGAATCTGCCTGCCAATGCAGGAGATTTATAATAAGAGGCGCAGTTTCAACCCCTGGGATGGGAGGATCCCCTAGAGTAGAAAATGGCAAACTGTGCCTGTGTTCTTGCCTGGAAAATTCCATGGACAGAGGAGATGGGCAGGCTACAGTCATGGGGTCGCAAAGAGTTGGACACGACTGAGCAGCAGAAGCAGCAACACTGTATAGCAAGGGAACTATATTCAATATCTATATATATTCAATACCTATTATGGAAAAGAATCTGAAAGGGAATATATATACATATCTGAACTACCTTGTAAACTAGAAACTTACACAACATTCTAAATCAACTGTACTTCCATTAAAAAAAAAAAGCAATAGTTGGTTGAATTGGGGAAAAAACAGCTTTTGGGGGGGGATCAAATTTTATCCCTCCCTCATACCATACCCCCAAATGAAATTCCAGTATATTAGTAAACAAAAAAAGAAAGAAAGACAATCCAAAAACCTCTAGCGTTTTGTAAAAAAAAACACTAGTTTAAAGAAACAGAAAAATAAAAAAAAAAAACCATGAGAAACTGAGCAAACACTTTCTGGGCAGGAAGCAAAGGAAAGTGGGGATTGTAACAGAAGAATGAGTTATTTAAACACAACACCAAAGACACCCTACACAAAACGTAAACGGTGGTGGTTAAAAGTGTTTGTGAGAAACGAGCAATAGCTTTAATATCCAGTAAATAGTTCTCTATATCGGTAAGGGAAAGAGTTTGTCTCTACACGGACAAACTGAGAAGCCAGCCACAGGATGTGTTAGAAGAGACACAAGGGAGTAACTAAACTCATGATAAATGGTTGATCTCAAGGTTAATCAGAAAAAGGCACATCAGCAAAACGGGACCATTTTTTGCAGCTGATCATTCCACACTTTGATGATGTTCACAGAGGACTGGGTGAAACGGGTGGCCCCCGGAGGGACAGCCTGCCCCAGGGGAGCAGTGCTGACGGACAGCCCCAGCTGCCCTGCCCGCCCGCGGTGCCCCTGAAGGGTCCGTAACCAAGGCTGGAGAGCCAGGAAGCTCCCAGAGCCGTTCGCTCCTGCCTGACTCTCGGACACCCGCCTGCTAGAAACTTGGGCTGGGGACCCGCATCCCTGTCCACAACGTTCTCAAAGTCGGAGGGCAGTCTAAGACTGTCCTGCCGAATCCTTCCCCCTCCTGCCTGCCCAGGCTCTCCCCGCTGCCCGCTTCCCCCCACCGTTTCCCCTTCATGGGCACCCTCCTCCCCAAATCCACCTGGGTGTGTGTGTGTTCCTCAGACACCACACTGGCAGATGAAGTGACGCAAGCACTTTTGCACAGTGCCAACGGGCGTGTAAATGAGCACTTCTTAGAAGCTTCTGAACAATGGACTTGGGATACTCCCTCATTCAAGAGACCGTTGTGGGGTCTATAAACGTCAGGTCTGGGGAGAGCCCTGACCAGAAAAATACTTAGCATCTTAGTCGCGTCGCCTGAGCAGCTACGTTGACAGCATGATATCAGTTTGATAGAGCCACAGAGAGGAAATGACACGTGCAGAGCACGATCTGAACCCCAAGAAGGAATGAGGGCTTATGAAAATGCTGTGGAATAGGAACAGAAAATAGTGAGAGAGGTCCAAGCCAGACCAGCGGAAAGTCTTCAAGGGCTACCCCAGGGAGCCCGTGGAAACTGCAGAAGGCTGTGGGCAGGGCCAGTGGACTAACGCTGGTTCTCTTTAACTTTCCTCAAAATCCCCTAGTGAAACAGTTCACCAGCAGAAAGCAGTGATGGCCCGTAAGAGCCAGAAGGAGAGCAAGTCTCGATGGTCAAGTGTGCGCCTACCTGACTCAAGGGTGGCCACCGAGAGACTGCGCCCACAGCCCCGGGAGCAAACGGAAACCGGATGGAGCAGGGGCCCTTCCAATCCAGGGACTCTGGGCTTCCCTAGAAGAAGCTATTTCTTGGAATTTTTTTTTTTTTCTCTTGCTCAGTCTGTCTTTCAGATTTGAAAGGGGATGTTTGGAAAAGACTTTGGGAGGGCAGAGTACATGGTGGTCACGCGTTCTAAGGACACAATTTTGAACATCTTCAAGTGGAAGCACGCAGGCTTGTCGTTACATTCTGGGGTGTGGAGAAACCCCAGGAACCACTGTGGAGGTGGGAGGTCATGATAAACAGAGCCAGGAGAGGTGCTAATCTCTGAAACGGCTCTTGCCAGATCAAGCATGCCTCACACAGGCAAGTGGACAAACCACCCCCCGAGCCGGGCTCCCTGGACCAAGCCCTTGGAGGACATCCGAGCGGAAGGGGGCCAGTCCCCCTCCCCCACCTCCTTGTAGACACTGGTCCTGCAGAGACCTCTTCCAGCTGAAAAACATGAGCAAACGAAAAAGAAAGGAAGAAAAAACAAATTCCTAGCCCCGACCTTGAAGAACTGGCGGAAGAAGTTGCGGGAATGACCTAGGCAGTATTTCTTAGCCCTGGTTTATAGCCTGTAGCTTGGGGGAAATTATGACAACGGCTCTTCTAAAGATGCTGCAGCTTGGAAAAATAATAGCAAAGCCCTGCTTCCTGCAGGAATGCCTATGGTAAGGGATCCTCCCCCGCCACCGGTTAGGCATCTCATTTTCTTTTTTGACTCTTAGGACCCTCAAGGACCACCTCTGTCCTCTCTCTTCCTTGCTTTTTCTTTTTCACTCCTGTATCCTGTAGCAAGCCACACCTGTCACACTTAGACTTCAACCAAGAGCTCCCGTTCTGGAAGACTCCCTCTGCCCCAGGACCATTCCTGCCTCCAACCCCTTCACAGGGTCTCCCTGGGCCACTGTGGGGCTGACTCACCAGGAGGAGAGCCCCAGTGGCCTCGAAGACTGTCTTTTCCAATCTCCATCTGCCTGGAGGAGGGGGCGCAGGGGGAGGGGGGGTGCTCAACAGGGAGGGAGGGGTGAGGGCCACGCCCTGTGGGAAAGACCGGGGGAGAAGGGGCTTCTCTTCTTCCAGTCTGCGCATGTCAGAAATTCACAGGGATTCCCAGGATGAAGGAAAGTCCCAGGACACATAATTTACACTCTCACAGCTAACTGCTGCTGAACGTCTTTTCATTAAATTCCTGAAAGGCGGCCCCTCCTCCCCAGGTAGTCTTGGCAAGGCCTGCTCCAAGAAAAGGTGGAGATGCAAGATTTATGGTGGTCCCCCAGGCCCAGACAGGACCTTAGACGCTCTGGGGGCAGGGCAGGCATTTCACGTCGAGGCCCGGAAGCCGATAAGAAAGTCTACCCTTTTGGAAGCTTTTCTTCTTCCCTTTCTCACTCTGGGCTTCCTTCTCACTCTGCATAACTCTAGGAGTAACCAGAGCTGACTGATACACTCTGGGAGAGTCGTTCAGATTTTTTTTTTTTTTTTTACCAGAACTACTGCAAAAGCAATAACCCTTTATGTGGGCACCCATAAGAAATACCCGTTGGTACACCTAAAGATGAAACAGAAGTTTCACCGAACAAGACTTAACCTCTGTGCTGTTCACTCTGCTTTCTATGGTTATTTCACATTGTCCAGAGCTACTGAATTATTTCACAGCACACTATCAGGTGGCAGCTGGCAGTTTAAGAAGTGCTGCCCTTAGAGATGGGTGCTATTTATCCATGTGCTCCCAGGCACCCCCAGCAGCCTCGGCATAGGTGTTCAGAAAGGACCAGGACTTGAAGGGACTGGTGATGGGGCTGCCCTCCTTCCCTGTTTCCCGGGGTGTGTCACAGGGAACACCTGGGACCCTGGCAGAGCTGCCAAGTGAGGTGGATGAGATGCTGGAAATTTTGCTCCTGGAATCTGGACTGTAGAAAAGGCACGGGATGAGCTGCCTTGGCCGACAGCTTGCTATACAGATGTCATTCCAAAATCTCGTGTGTCTCCAGCACTCACCCATGCATACTTCCTGTCACTTTTTAGGTTGAGGAGGCAAAAATCTCACAGCCCCCAGGTCGAGGGGTGGGGGCAGGGTGGAGGGCCAGGCCCTGTGGGAAAGGCTCCAGAAGAAGGGGAAATTTCCAAGGGACACGCCTTGTTCAGAGGTACACCCACATGCGCGTCCCCAGCCAGTGTGCCCAGCAGAAGCACCCTTTCTGTTCCTTGCTGAAGAAATACTATTCATCCCAGGAGAGAATCACTCAGGGAGTCCTGGGCTCCCAGACCCTGACTCTCAAACAGAACTGAACTTGTCACCCACTTCCTAACTGAGTGGGATTTAGGGATACCTGGACGCCTTTAAATTCCCACTTGAGGAGAGTGAGACCCCGACACCCTTGCACTTTGCACCCAGGAAACAAGTGATCCCCCCTCCCTGTGGCACGCTCTCCTCCCTCAGGGCAAGGAGCATTGTCTGAGAGGTCCCTGGGGGATTAAGCAGAAAGGGTGGGTGAAGCTCCTTCCCACCACAGACCCATTTTCTGGCTGCAGCCTTTTCTCATCACGCTGGCTTGGCCTCCCCCCGCCCCTCCCCCCCGTCTCTAGGAATCTGTTGTCCTGAGTCCCTCTTTGAGCTGAGTG
Organism: Antilocapra americana; assembly: GCA_007570785.1. Classification (NCBI taxonomy): domain Eukaryota; kingdom Metazoa; phylum Chordata; class Mammalia; order Artiodactyla; family Antilocapridae; genus Antilocapra; species Antilocapra americana. Next base: position 3,376,332 of record ML663013.1, on the reverse strand, counting down.
TTTCTGGTAACATCCCTCAGGTGGCCAGCACCCTGGCATCACCCCCACAGCTCTGAGCCCCGGAGTGCTTGCTGCACACTAGGGTCCGACCCCACCAGAGCTGAGTTCGCTGAGCGAAGTTGAGAGCCCATCCTTTTTGTCCTCTCCTCTTGCTATGTCTCCTCTTAGGCTCCTGGACACCAGGGACCAGCCTAGCTGGATTTCTGTTAGCCGCCCGCCATCCAAGAACTGAATTCATTTACGTCTCCAGCTCAAGTCACTGTTAGACTCTCCCCCAAGTTCTTAACAACCACCGTTGTTCACAAGCATCTGCAGAATGCTCACCACACCACACTCAAGCCCCAGGAAGCCTCCAAAGACAAGACAAATTCCCAACACTCAAAGACGAGACAGATTTTCCCAGCACCTAAGGAGCTTACAGTGTCACTTGGAAGACATGGTGAACGTTGAAACCATGGACATGACAGTCCAAGCAACATAAGAAGTGGCCCACAAGTGCCCAAGATGAGGACCGAGACAGTGAGAGTTGAGCAGGGTGCCTTTGCAACTGTGGGTTCAAAGGCAGTGGTAGAAATGTGCAAGTCCAAGAACAATCAGAGACCTCCTCCCGCCGAAGCCGGAACTGGAGGATTTGTGTAAGAAAGTTAATGGGATGGGGGGCTGGGGGTGTAGGTAGAAGGAACCTGAAGAAGAGGAGTCAGTCAAGCTAAAGGCCTGTTCATGAGGCAGCAGTCAGGATGCGTGCTGCCTTCCCCACCCCCACCCCCAGCATCACAGAAAATATTTAGCCCTCTAGAGTAGCCATCCATACAGAAGCAGTGGTGACAATCCAAGCCTCTGCCATTCCCAGGGGTCCTGTGGCATCATCAGTGACCTAGCACATTTCTGGAGGCCCAATGATAACCAAGGCATGGGGACTGCACCATCCAGTCTCCCAGGACCACAAAGAATGGGCTTCCCCATGCAAGCAGCCTCTCTGGGGTTATTTTCTCCTTCATCTGTGTGACTTTGTCAAGTAACCAAAAAAAAAAAAAAAAGAGTGTCTGAAAGACAAGAGTCCTCCTATTTTCTTCCCAGAGTCTGGAGCTTATTGTGGGCCTTGGAGCCTTTGATCAGAAAGTCCACATAGGCATGAAACTGGGGGCACAGAGCACTTCCAGCAACAAGATTAGTGCTCGTAGTGGGCTGGTCATTGGACAAGGAGACACAAGATCTCTTGTGAACCCCAGATCTGTAAATATCTCTACTCCCACCCAAATCGGGCCCCTGCTTCCCAGGTTGCTACATATATACTATATACGGCTCACCACCTACTACTCCATTGCCCACGGTGGGCCGTATTCTCTGCAAAGTGAGCGGACAAGGTGTGTCCCTCCTCCAAGCAGCCATGACCCCTCCACATTTCCCTCCTCACACACCTGGAGGGGTGCTGACTATGGTGGCAACCTGGGAAGCCACCTGTCAGATATGGCAGAGCCACCGTTGGCCTGCCGAGCATCCCTTGGGGGCTCTCTAGAGCAGAGGGTCCTACCCCCTCTCCCGTGTCAGCCACGGGAAGCTTCCACACTGAACTAGCATGCGAGAAGGAAATAGGCATCTTTTGTGTCGGAGCCCTCATATTTTGGGTCTATCTGTTTTGGCAGTTTGGCCTACCCTAACATAACCTCAAAGACCTGAGTCTTCCTTTATCAGTCCGCTAAGTGACTAGACACCTGATTCCTCGTGAATAAATGGGGTGTTGGCAACCTAGGGACAGAGGCAACTGGGTGGTGATTTAAATGAAGGGTTACACATTCCTACACTCTCCCGCACCTCTGGGAGAGGTGTACCTCCGTTTGTAGGCAGGTTTGGAAGTCCGTTCTCAGGAGAAGCCTCACTGGATACGAAGGGAGGAAGCCACCACTACCCTGGCCCATAGTGCGGCTGCCGTATCAGAGATTAGTATCCACAGTTTACTGTAGGACTCCGCCCTTTCCTTCTGCTTGACCCAGCTGCATCCCGGCTCAGGGCACACACCTTGTTTGATTCTGACTGAAGCCGTTAACAGGAGTGTGCTGAGTTTCAGGGGTGCAGGGGCCAGAACCAGGCATTCAGAATGCTCAGCCGCACGCCGGTCCTGACACTGTGATCCGCGTGTGTGTTTCCAGGGGCCTCCCAGAACCAACAGTACCCTTTGCTGGACTCTAAAAAAGCAATCAAATAGCAAGACCCAACCGATTCCCGCCAGACGCCTTCTGTCGGCCCTGGGACACGCTGACAGGGCATGACGGGTCACGTATAAAAGAGAAAAACCAAGGAATTCTACAAGGATGGGCTGGTGTGTTTCCTCTCCACGCTCAGGACACTCCTTCGGAGGAGAATTGTGTCTTAGGAAGAAAACTGCTATTCTCAGCCCAGCACCATCCATGACCAGTAGAGAAGCAAGCGGTGGTCTCTCCCAGGCTGGAGGAGACACTCGCCGTCTGTCAGCTGTTAAGAGGCCCGCTAGGATGCTTCCAGAGTTTATACTTTTAAAGCAACACAGTTTTTAGGTTTTTGGGTTTTTTTAATTTTATTTATTTATTTTTTTACATTATTGTGTTGGTTTTGCCATACATTGACATGAATCTGCCATGGGTATACATGTGTTCCCCTTCCAGAACCCCCCTCCCTCCTCCCTCCTGATTCCCACCCCCTGGGTCATCCCAGTGCACCAGCCTTGAGCATCAAACCTGGGCTGGCGATTGATTTCACATATGATAATTAACATGTTTCAATGCCGTTCTCCCATATATTCCCACCCTTGCCCTCTCCCATAGAGTCCAAAAGACTGGTCTATACATCTGCGTTTCTTTTGCTGTCTCGCATATAAGGTTATCATTACCATCTTTCTAAATTCCATATATATGCGTTAGTATACTGTATTTTTGTTTTTCCTTCTGGCTTACTTCACTCTGTATAATAGGCTCCAGTTTCGTCCACTTGAGTAGAACTGATTCAAATGAATTATTTTTAATGGCTGAGTAATATTCCATTGTGTATATGTACCACAGCTTTCTTATCCATTGGTCTGTTGATGGACATCTAGGTTGCAACACAGTTTTTAAAAGCATGTATCGGCATGCCATAGAACCTGATGGTATAGCCCCTACCTGGGGCAATGGAGGGACCCCAGAGACCCTTGAATAGCACCTTCAACTATTTATGAAAGAAGATGCAGAAGACGCACCAACAGCCCTCTTATCGAGAGAAGGACAGCTTGCCTCGGGGAAAGCACGGAATCACGGCGGCCTCACCCGACCGCCCCTGACTCTGGGACTCAGGAGTTTCACCAGACCCGAGGGGGCTCCTCTGTCCTCCCAGGAAGCTGTCTCCTGACGGGGTGGGAGGCAGGGGTGCAGGGTGGGGGGTGTTTGGAGCGCCTGCCCTGCCCGCGTCAGAGTCTCCCTCGTCCCTTCAGACAGAAGGGCCACCCGTGGGCCCCCATCCGGGCGGCGATGCCCCTGACCCGCCCCCGGGCGGTGGGGGTGGGCTGCTCTGGGAGTGGACAGCAGCTCCCGGCGGCAAGCGCCCCCAGAGGCTGGGATATGCCAGCTTAGAGTTACGGTGGAGGACTTCTCCTCACAGGACAGGATTGGGGGAGGAGAAATGGATATCAGAGGGGTGGGGGGCTCTCGTGACGGCTTCTGAGAACTCTGTGTGGCTCAGCCTGCCACACACACACACCCCACCTTGCTGAAGTCTTGGCCAAGTCTACAGAAGAGACCAAGAAATGTGTGGTTGGACTGGTCTGACTGGGGACAATGGGGAAGGAGCTGTGTTTCACGTTTGCTTCCTCAAGCTGATGTCTAAGGCCAAGCGACCGTGAGAAGCCCCTTTGCGGAACGTGGCGGGAAAGCACAGGCATGTTGGGGCCCTCTGTTGACCCCTGGCCCGGAGCGCAGGAGGTCACAGGACCCCGCGGGCTGCAGAAGACACGGATGGGTGGGAGGGGCCCAGCCAGCAGGCCACGCCCCCGCCCTGCCAGAGACAGGCGGGGCTTACAGGGGCTCAGTCGCTCACTCGTTGGGAGAAGTGCTAGACGGCAATCATGCAAATATGGGACACATCCCATCTCTCAATCATGTGGAGTGACGCAAGAGAGAATGCAAATAAACGCATCCAGAAGACACTTAGGGCTGGATCAAGTCTTTTCTTCAATTGCTGCCTTCTGAAGACATCTAAACCCCAGCAGTGCCAGGCTCAGGTCACAACACACTGCTGAATGAATCTGTCCCGAGTCTGGGGGATATGCCACCCGGGGAATATGCCACAAGCTGCATCTGACTGGTGCCTAGGCTACCTGCAAGGCCCCGGAGCCCTGCATTCCCCCTCCCCCACTCCACTGAAAGCCTGCTGGTACCAATGCTAAGCTCTGGTTTCCCTGAAACTTGCCCCCACTACCCTCGAGTCTAAACTTGGCAAAGGGGTCCACTTAGTCCCCAAAGGCTAGGGATAGAAGCTAGAGAAAATGCGTACACACTAAGCTGCGACAAATACAAGCCCTGGGGGCGCCATCCTTGATCAAGGACCAAGTCAGCCTCGTGGGGAGGGGAGGGAGGTGAAGCACAGGGAGAGGGAAGTCCAGCTCCGAGAGTGAAAGATTTCTAAGCTGATCCTTGAGCAGAAAAACGTGTCTGAGAATATGAAATCTGTTTTGTCACCTGGTGTGCCTCCTCTCCCTCCATGCTCACATTAGGGCTTGATGCATAGTAAGTGCTCAGTAAATATTTGTGAAATGAATGAATCAAGACCTTTGCAACTATGAGACTGAGGAGGGTCCCTCCCTGCCAGCTGAGCTGCCCAAGGAGGTTATCAGAAGGGCCGTTGGCTCCTACCAAAGCATCCTTCTCCAATAGAGGACATGGGAGGCCCAGAGGAGGTAGGAGGACCCCTGACCCCTGACCCAGCTTCACAAGCTTAGAGCCTGGTTTTCCTTGGTATCCAAAACTGATCAACTCCAAGGCCAAACTAATCATTAAAATAAATAAGTAAATAAACACCTCCTCCCAGGGGCCATTAGCATGGGCTATAGGCATACCTCCCTAGTATCCACACCCTCCTCTCTGATCCTCTGAGGTCTGTAAGCCCTTCCAACAATCCTGACTTCCTCTCTCCTCCTGGGCTATTTCCAGGACTCTTGTGGAATTGACAGTAGGGCGAGGAATCACAGAATCAGGACAAGGTACATTAACAAAGGTGCCCAGGTGAGACTCATGTTACCATCTGTAGCTTCTTGGCATGCAAGCTGGTATAAACTCTGTAGGAAAATCAAAAGCAATGGTATAAAATACACCGAAAGCGTTTGCCCTGAGGTCCCCTTTTCAGGAATCTATCCTTCGAAATGATCAGAGAAGGCAATCACCAGAGAGGTTTTTCCAAAGCATTCATTTTAACAGTGAAAACCTGAAAGAAGCCACATAAAGGTCCTGGAATAGAATATTCAAATAAAAGACAGTGCATTCCTCAGGAAACCCCACCCATGTCTTTGGAAACGTTGCTGAACTAAAGGGTAGCAGGAACCCCAAATTCAACCAATCCAAGCCTATATGGGATTTTGCAAATTGTCAGGAAGGGTAGGTTTTTGTGGATATGACTTACATTGCAGAGCGTGCAGCTTTTGACACAAAAGAGAAAATATCCCTGTCTTTAGCTTTTGTCCCTGTGTCTCCTCAGGCTCACTCCCAGCCTCCCGAGTATCTGGCCGTCATCTAGACCCTCTGGACTTGGCCTCCTCACTGACTCTCTCTTCCTCCTTATTTGATATTGGTAATAAGAAAGGCATAAACACAACACGTCCTCTCCCAAATAGGGGACCATTGGCACAAGTGTGCATGAGATAAGGCAGAAGCAGACCCTGGGTCAGACACGCACAGCTGAGCTTCGTAACATAAATAGATAAATGGATGGGTAGAATACATATATATGGGGAAATAATTGGAGTGAATTTGAACAAATATGAATGTAATTTGATTTCCACTTGAGTCTCTCATAATATTGCCTAAGTTCAGGGCAAAAAAAAAAACCAAACAGAATACCCTACCTAAAGGCTTAGGTAGGAGTCCCCTAAAAATCTGTGGGTGCCTTATATCTGCAGGCAATTTGATCCCTCCTCTCTGGCCCTGTGTCTGCAGGCCCGCCCAGCATGCCTGACTCTTCTTCTCACCTTCTGGTTGTTCCTATCCTGAAATTCCTGAGAAAAATAAAGACTCAATAGCCAATGAATGAAGAGGCCAGTTTGAGAGGCTTCCTTGGGTGGCCAAGTGGCAGGACCCTGCAAACCCTCCTGGGAAGTTGGGCAGGCCTCTGACCCTGACCTGAGGCTATCTCTCTGAGTTCTGGCTGCCCCAAAGACCCAGGGCCCAGCTACCTCCCTCTGCCCTTCCCCCACCACGGCTCTTCAGGATGCTGTCCTCCCAGGGTAGGCACCTCTGAAGCTGGCCAGGAGCCCCATGGCAGGGTGGTACCAAGAGAAGTAACTTAAGGTTTCCATTTGTGGAAATGGCCCACTAGGCCTTTCAAGCTATCCCCTGGAGACAGTTACTTTAAAAAATAAAAAAGAGCAAAAGCTAGAATATAAAATGGACAATCTTCTTAAAGGCATCAAAGAGATAACAAGATAGTGGGGAATTACTGGGCAGAGTCATAGAGAAGAGAATCCAGAACAGTAAACCCAGCTTTTGAAGCAGCTTTTGCTTCGAGGGCACTGGTGGATCCAGATAAATCTGCTTGGAAACCGAGCTGTGTGTCCAAAGGGCTTATAGACAAAAGCCATGGCCCAGTACCCCATAAAGCCAGGGAGTCCAGCGAGCCCTCCCTCACCTCCTTTAACCCTGACCCCGATGAAGGGCTACCCTCTGAGCATACAGGGGAACCAGAATGAGCCAGCCCTCCACCCGCTTTCAGCTCAGCTTCCTGTCGTTGAGTTGGTTAGGGCACCTCCGACTGTGAACTTGGATTATGGTAGTCCCGTCTGTCTCGGCCAGCAGGTACGTGTCCGCAGCAGAGAAGAGTCTTCTCCGGAAGAAGAGAGTATCATCCTAAGCCTCTAACTTCTACAAAGACAGAGCCATCCTGGAACTCCTTTCCTTCCCCACCAGGAAATCCTGGTGGGTCCCGCTGCCTAGAAACTCACGGGAGTCCCCTGTCAGGGATGCTGAAATGTCTGAGCCTGGGGGCAGACACAAACCTGACTCCCTCCCTCACTGCAGCGTGCCCTCACTGTGCCCTTTTCTGGGATGAAACTGGATCTAGATGCCTTGCAGTTTCTCTAGGAAATCAGCCGGGTAACTCCTGGAGGGCTCGTCCTGCCCAAGTGACAGTTGAAAGAATCCAGATTGGAACCATCGGCACCCCTCCCCTCTTCTCCCACATTTCTCTTTGCAAGGATTCATGAAAAAGGCTCTCTCAGGAGCCAGGGTATCCCTGACCTTGGAGAGAGGATATCTGACGCTGGGAAATGATTATCTCTGGACACAGCCCACCTTGTAGCCATTCCTCCTGAGCCTTCCTCTGGATCCTCCCTCCTCCAGCCAGAGTCCCCTTCTGTTCCTTCAGGTTCGATTCAGGGCTGGCTGACCACTGCCTGTACACCATCACCCCTTAATGCTTTCAGCAGGATGGCAGGATTTTTAGCTGTTGGTATCTGTCTTTTGCTTAGAACAGATTCCACGGCAGCGGAAGCTGCGTCTGTCTTGTCCGCCTGGGTGTTCCCAGTTCCTAGAAGAGTGCCTGGCAGAGTAGGGCGAATGAATGAAATCACAGCATCTCCCATGAGGCCCAGGGACTCGGGACAGCCAGTGAGGTACCGACCACAGTGACTACTACAGTGACGTGCTCCCCGCTTCCTCTACAAATATGGGGGGCCCCTCCTCTTAGCTCACTTCATTTTCCTCCTCTTTTGTCTCCTCCTTTTGTATGAGACTTTTCAGGTGCCTGGATCATGGCTGGGCTTTCAGAGTACTCTCAAAGTGAAATGCTGGTCGACACCATCCTTCACTCTAAAGCTATTTCCAAGGTCACTGACCACCCAGGCCCTCATACCACCGTCATTGTCACTATCAAAAGTGATCACTGCTCCTCTGACCACTGACTCGGCACACACACACATACACACACAAAGCATTCAAGTCCAGGGCACCTGGAAGCTAGAGCATCATGAGGGAGAAGCTGACCAGTGAGTGCTGGCTGGCCTTGCAGTTATGTCAACAAGTAAGTGGGGAAAATGCCAGAGTAACAGCCCCTTTTGAGACAAAGAGTACTATTTGCTTGGGGTAGGGGCAGCAAGGAAGGGTATGATCAGGACTCATGGAAGAAGGAGGTGAGGTTCCCCAGAGCCTGAGGGAGACCATCCCAAGGTTCAGCGAAGAGGGTGGACTAACTGCCCCAAAAAAGCAGGGGGAGGGTTGATGCTTTTGATTGAGGGAAAGGGATGGGAGGGGAGCATACAGAGTCAAGAGAGGGTGGGCGAAAAGAGGAGTGTCGGCAAGACTCCATGCGAGGCTGGACGCTGACTGCAGGCCAAGGGGACACTCCCGTGGCAAGAGGAAAGAAGGTTTAAAAGCAGCAAACGTCTGAAGACCCCTTGTAGAAGTTTGTGCACGTGTGCCTGTGACACACAAGAGTCAGCCCTCCCCAGAAGACCCGCCCCCCGTTCCTCCAGAAAATCAAAGCACTGCCCCTGAATATTTTATATGATGGAGTCTTAATGGCATCTCACACCCAGGGTGACGTGGTAAATAAATACAGATGTGCAGAAGGCAGAAACCAGGAGGCCAAAATGACCCCAAAAAGCCCTCAGGTGACCGAGCACAGCACGCAAAGGGGGTTAGCCTCTGAGATCCCACTGTCTTAGATGCCAACAGGGCCCCCCTTTGCAGAGTGCCACCCTGGCCACCCAGCACAGTGGGTGATGTCACCACGGAGAAGCAGACCTTGAACTGAATCTGAACTGGAAAGGGACACAGCATGTGGCTCATCCAGGAACCACTGAGGAGGTTTGCTGGATGCAAACAAGAGGGCTGGGCAAGTGACTGCAGGGGGGTGGGGGTGGGGGGTGCAGGGGGAAATGGAGGGCCAGGAGGGGCCAGTAGAGGCTGTGAAGCCTCCCTGGCTGAGTTAAAGAGTTTGGACTTTTAATCTGTTGGCAACAGGGAGCCACTGAGGGTTTATCGACCAAAGGAACACGGGTCCACTGCCTTCCCTGCAAACAAGGTGGGCAGAGCGCAGGGGCGCCCAGGGGCTGAGAGACCAGTTAGGAAACTAGCTAGGAGTTTAGGGTCCCCGAAGGGGGGACCCTGACCGGAGCAGGGGCTGTGGGTGAGAAGGAAAGTGGTGGGGGGAAACTTAGGATTCCCGGAGCTGCACCGGGTGGCGGGGTCGGGAGGGTGGAGGAGGAGGATAAACAGAGTCAAAGATGAGTTGGATGATGTCAGGGGCTGGGAAGGTGACGGGGCTTACCCAGGGGACCCTGGAGAGAGGCCGGTGGGGCTCTCAGGAGCCAGCTGGGAGATGCACCTGATGAGTTCATGGTCAGGGAGAGAGAGACGGGGTTGGGGGGTGCTTCGGGAGGCTCAGGGTTTTCTCAGGAGCAGACTTGCCGGCAGCCAACTCCTCTGCCTTCTCAAGTGCTTGGAGGTGGAATGCCACCTCGCCCTTCTCTGAGAGTGATGTCTCATTGGATGGAGACATGTGCCACCCCAAACGGCCCCATTCACATCCCCATTCCCAGTTCGCAGCAGTTGCATGGAGCCTAAGCTAGGCAGCTCCCCACCTCCACAGGTGGGTCCTCCTGGGAGTCAGGCCCGGGGACCCCCGCCCGCCTGTCTTCCCCCACCACTGCTCAGAATTGGCAGAGCCACCCATCCAACTCCCTGGTCCTCCTACGCCCCTTCAGGCCCACGCCACACCGGCTGCTGGCAAGGCACCTGTGGCTCACTGTGCCTGAGACCTGCCCTGTCACTTAGGGACTTGGCAGGGCACTGGGCTCCAGGGAGGACCCAGGCTGCTGCCTCCAGAAGACCTGGCCTGCCGGACCAGGTGAGCCCTGCAGCGGGCTTCTGGTTTTTCCTCATGGATGAGACACACTCTCTGAATTGGCACTTTTTCATCTGTAGGTTCTGAGAAAGAAATTCTGTAGTACTTTTTGAAATTTTTTTTGTTTTTTCCCCCTGCTTACCAGGAACAGCCCAGATACCCATGTAGGGTGACAACCAACCCTCCACTCAGACTAGTTTTAACCCTTCCTCAGACATCAGGGCCATCTTCCCAGGTACCCAGGAACCTGGAAACGCTGATCCTCCAAGCAGGATGGTTCTCGTGCCCATGGGGAGGACCTGCCACCCCTCCAAGTCCCTGCTCTCCCTCCAAGGCATGCCAGGTCAACCCCCTTCCGGCTTTCTGGCCTCCAGTATCTGGGACGAGTGGCCATGGGTGACCTTCCAGATGGGACACTGGGGGCCTGGGGGTGGGCATCGCCGTAACTAAGTGCTGTGGGGAAGACGGGCCAAGGCCTGGAGGGTGATGCCGGATCTGTGGCCTAAACCTCCGGGGCCAGAACTCGGGAAGGCCAGGGTGGCGGCTGGGATGCAGGGAGCCCACCGTCTAGCCCCCCAGGATGAGGCCTCACCAGGGAGCTTGTTGGAAATGCAGAGTCCCAGGCCATAGGCCTGCTCTTTGAAGGCCCACATGATGAGCTCCAGGGAGTGCAGCGCCACCGGTGCACCAGCTCCTCAGGAACAGAAGATGTACAGCTGACTGACGCTGCCGCAGCGGAAGCGGAGATCGGCCGGGGGTGGGAGGGGGCCACGTGTCGGGGTGTCGGAGTGCCCCCACCGGCTTCGGTGCTTTTTGGACTGGCCAGGTGAGGTTTGGGCTTTCAGACTCCTGAATCTTGGCGCCTGACCGCCTTCGGGAATGCCCTGAGGGCAGTCTCCCTCGGGTACACTGTGTTGTCAGTCTTGAGGTGGGTTTTTCTGTGTGTGTTTTTATAGGGGGGTCCAAATCCACCCCCGGCCCCGAGGGCAGTCTCCACAGCCTCTCCAGTCCGGGGGTGCAGGGACACAGCCCCCAGCACCCCTGCCTCCCCACTGCGGGGCGCGGAGAGGCACAAGGCAGAGAAGGCGGCGGCCTCCTGCTGGGTCTTGCTTAGGGTTCTGGGTACAGACGCTTCGGGCTTGGCAGGAACCTTCCCCCCTGTGCGGGAGAGGGCCGAAGCTCCCACCAACTCCGGAGCCCGAGTCTCCTCAAGTGTGGACCGACAATGCTGGACTCTGCAACCCCAACCTGAAGCCCCACCCTACACATCCCGGCGTCTTCTCGCTCCGCGGCGCTCCATCCCAGGGTGCGGACTTTGGGGTCGGCTCCGTCCAGGCCCTAGGACCTCGTCCCAAGGATGATCAGCACCGCAGAGGTAAGCTGCAAAACTTTCAACAGAAACCTCTGGTGTAGGACGTATTAGCGCACGACAGAGGCGGCATCCCATGTCGGTGGTGCAGAGACCACCGGATATACGTCTGAGACCACATAAGACTGAATCCACACCTCCCTCGACGGCTGCTTCCAGGACAGGGAGCGGGGCGCCAGTGCTCCGCACCTCCTCCCCACCCCCCGCCCCGGGCATCGGGACCACGCCAGCGGCGGCTGTGGGAAGCCAGGGGCGGCTGATGCGCGCAGGTCGCGGTGCCGACAGCCGAGGGTCAGAAGCGCACGCAGCCGGGCCTGGGCACCAGCAGAGACGATGCCAGACCGTGAGGAGCCAAGGTCCGCACTCAAGTCAGCCTCATCCTTCCTCAGGCTCCAGGCTGAAATATCGAAAGGGGCCTACAAGGGAGGAAAGAGGAGGAGAAAAGGAACTAGCCCTGGTCTGACTCCAGGGGCCTCACTCTTTGTGCTTGGCGAAGGGGTCCTTCCTGTCCTCTGCTTTTGCCAGTATCAGAGATGGAGTCCCTCGGTGGTGCAGTTCTCCAAAATACAATGCCAAGTCTCTTTTTAAAAGTTTTAAATATTTGTGGACACAGGGAAATCCTCATAACGGTCTGTGAAAAAAATCAGGTCATATGACCCAAATGTGTAGAGAACAGTTGAAAAGGCATAGAAATGTACGCAGAGCTGGCTCCTTCCCTTGTCAAGGCTTCCGAGGCCCCTGTCCCCACCCCCCATCTCTGCCACACCCTTGTCACCCTGTCATCCCTCGAGGTCACCCACCGTGTGTGATCCTCTCTTCAGACTCAACTTCCTGAGCCTTCCAGTTAACACAGAGCCCTGCATAAGTGGGTATTCGATAAATGTTTGCAAAGGATAAATGCAGGTAAATGACCAAAGGAAGGGAGAGGGGAAGGAAGGAAGCAAGGGAGGGAGGGAGAGAAGGGGAAGCCACCGAAATCCATTCGGAGTTATCTGATAACTTATTTTATCTTCTTTATAATTGTCTTCCAAAATGTCCCCCATAAAATATTACTTTTATAATAAATTCACTTTTAATCAAAATTTGCTTTTTAAATCAGTCTGAAGTGTTTTTCTCATAACTTCCAGTCCTATTTTTTAAGTGAATCCAGAAAACACCAGACTAGATTGTGTCTCTACAGCACCGAGGCCTTTCATAGCCAACGCTGGACACACGATGGGGCTTCCCTCGTGGCTCAGACGGTAAAGAATCTGCAATACAGGAGACCTCAGGTTCAATCCCTGGGTTGGGCAGATCCCCTGGAGAAGGGCATGGCAACCCACTCCAGTATTCTTGCCTGGAGAATTCCATGCACAGAGGACCTTGGTGGGCTACACAGTCCATAGGGTCATAAAGAGTTGGACACAACTGATGGACTAACACTTTCAATTTCATGCACTCATAAAAGAATAGGAACCGAGTCTTCAGGATAGGGGTATCCCCATTTAAGGACACCTAAACTTCCACCAAGGGAGGAAAGCAGTGATGCTGCAGGAGTGGGATCCCTTTGGACCATGGGCCCCTTTCACCACGAAGTCGGCCCCTCTGAAGCACCCAGGAAAAGAACAAAAAGAGGGAGGAAGACAACCCATCCATTCTGACATTCTCTCCAGCCCAACTTTGCTTTTCCAAGGCCCAACTCATTCTGCTCTCCCTCTTCCCACTGCCCGGGACCCCACTCCCCCCAGTTCTGGTCAACATAAAGGCCAGCCTGCCTACCTCACCTTGCTACTTCTCCACCAGTGAGGGGTATGCAGTGGACAAAGGGGGGCAGTGGGACGTGCCCCTGGGATTTTTTTCTCAACTCCCAGGACCAGGGACCTATGCGTGGCTCCCCCATCCTTGCCCCTCCCAGCCTCAGGCCTGCTTCTCTGATCACGGGAAGGCATCCTGCTGGACTCCCATCTCAGAAAACATCCAAGGCGATGCACACAGTTCGCGCCAGAAGAGTTTTTATTTAAGAGCCCGTGGTGCCAGAGCTCTGGCATCTGGAAGGTCATCCTTGCGGGCTGCCTCTGCCAGGTCTGGTGGCAAGCACCTGGCGTTTAGGCGTCAGGCGGAAGAATCCAGCTTCTCCGAGGATGGGAAGGCAAGTAGGAGCCATGGTTCCAGTTCTGAGGGTACACAGCTCCCAGATGCCCAGTCCCACTGAGTCACCAGGACACAGTGGATGGCGGAGATAAAGCTGGCCCACCCCTCTGGCAAACAGGGCGGAGAAAGGGAGAAAGAAGGTCAGCGAAAGCAAGGTCATGGGAGGTGCCAAGGGGCAGCGGACCACAGTCTTCAGATCGGCTGTCCCCAAGCATCGTCCTCTGTCCCCCACAGGCCGGCGAGTCAGCCTGGCGGGCCCGGCAGCGCTTGGGAGCCAGGGGACCCCAAAGCAGAGCAGCCCCCTTCTCAGGAACCTGAAGAATTTGAATAGAGGAGGCAAGTGGGAAAAAGCTGGAGTTTTCATCCCAAGCGGTGGGTGGAGCAGCCGATACACAGACAAATATGGGAACCCTGCAGAATGCCAGGAAAAAGGAGATAGAAAAACTTTAAAAACATCCTTCCAGAACAGAGTCCCCGGGCCCCAGAGGCAGTGCCCTGAGACTTTCAGCAGAAGGACGCTGAGAAACGGGAGACCTCTAGCATCCTGAGAAGTCAGCCCAAGGCCCCACTTCCAGAAGCCAGCATGTGTTGGGTGCTCAAGTGTTGTGGGGCCCACCACCCCGACCCCCAGCCCACCTGCAGGAGGGGCCCTCCTGCACTCACCACCTGCGTCCGGGTGGGCACCTGGACCACCCTGGCCTGGACCAATAGCAAACACAGTCTCTGGCAGGGGTTTTTTTTTTAATCAGCCAACCAGATCACCGTTCATTGAAACTATCACAGTGATTGTTTTGTTTTAATTCCATTTCTAAGACCAAGAACGAAGAACGGTGACAGGGCAGAGAAACAACAGGTATTACTAACTGAAGGCAGGCGAGCACTTTCTCTTCTCTTTGGAGATGGAGAAATTATCTCATGCGTACACACACACACACACACACACACACACACTCACAGCAAACACAGGTATAGGTCTCTCCCTGATATTCAGAATTCTTTGTGAGCTAGCCATGGCCAATTCTGCTGAACTCTTTGGAAAAAAGAAAGAAAAGGAGCCACAAGGACTTGTTTACACCTGCTACGAGCTGAGCAGCTCTAAGCCCACACTCTAAAATTCGGACGCAGCCACCACCAACGAAAGGCCAGAGCATCAGTAAGCCCAGAAAAACCACATCTAAAACGTCACTGATCCAGGAGAGCGGACTGTCGGAAACCCTTAGGGTCTTGGTCACGTCTGATCTCTCTCACTTCTGTTGACAGAGTTGCTTTACAATTATTTTTAAAATCAGCCTGTTTCCACCCCTCAGCAAGGCAAAAGCCCTCTCGGGGAGGAAAGGACGGGGTGACGTTTTAAAGGGGCGTCCGGAGGGTGGTGTCTCCTGCAGTGACACACAGAGCCGACGCTGCACACACACACACACAGGAGTGAGTGTGTGGAGTTGCACAAAAGTTTGTTTTGGTTTCAACACCTCGGATGGGACAGCTTCCAGATCTTTCACACCCCCAGCCTCAGCTGACCAGCTTGCCACAGGACGCCAACACGCTGGTAAACAGGTTTTACCTAAAAGAAGAGGAAGAACAAGTCAGTGGCCTCTGGCAGAGCCACACACCCACTGTGACCCCTCCTTAACCACAGCCATCCTCCAGACCACATATCACTGTCACCCTGGCAGGGCAGTTGGCATGCCTATCTGTGCCCCTCCAGCAGTGCCACCTGAGCTGTCACCCCCCACCTCTATTCCCATCACACTGAAAAGCCATCTCTTCAGTTCTTGAAAACTCCACCTCCTCCCAGGACCTTTGAACGCGCTGCCTGCAATGCATGCTTCCAGGTAACACCTTCCCTTCACTCTGCCCCCAGCTCAGCATCCTTTCCTAGGTCCCCACACAGACCTGTACACATCCTCTCTCCTCCTTGTAACCTTCCTTCCTAGCACTCCTGCAGGTATTTACACCAGGGCTCAGCAAGCTCTCCCTGTTCAGAAGTCTGGAAAGTACTAGATATTTTTGACTTTTCAGGTCCTTTAGTTTTTGTGGCAGCTACCTGCTAGAAATGCTTGGCATAGCTGAGCTTCAATAAAACCTTAGTTGTGGATGCCGAGGTTTGAATTGCATTTAAGCTTTACATGTCATGAAACGTTATTCTTCCTTTGATTCTTTTTCAACCATCAAAACTGTAAAAATCATTCTTGGCTCGGGAGTCATACAAAAACAGGCAGTGGGCCGGATTTGGTCTGGGGGCCATAAGCTGCTGGCCCCTGGTTTATGGATTATGACTCCTGATTTATGTAATAATCTGATTCATGTCTGTCTCTTGCTTAAACTGAGAGCTCCCTGC
This sequence comes from Antilocapra americana, assembly GCA_007570785.1. Taxonomy (NCBI): domain Eukaryota; kingdom Metazoa; phylum Chordata; class Mammalia; order Artiodactyla; family Antilocapridae; genus Antilocapra; species Antilocapra americana. Next base: position 3,360,442 of record ML663013.1, on the reverse strand, counting down.
AGATGAGACCCTTGTCTAAGCTTGTTCACCTTCAAACCCCAGGACCAAGCACAGTATCAGACAATTGTAGGGGGAACAAGAAATATTTGTGCAATGATCAAGGGAAGTTGAAAGACTAAATCTATTCAAGACATCATCCAAAGACTTACAAAAGGAGGACAAATCTGAGAGGTGTCCATCTATTAATGTTTGAACGTGGACATTATATAATCTGGGCTTCCCCGGTGGCTCAGGAGTAAAGAATCTACTTGCCAATGCAGGAGACATGGGTTCAGTCCCTGGGTGGGGAAGAGCTCCTGGAGAAAGAATGGGAAACCCACTCTAGTTATTCTTGCCTGGGAAATCCCATGGACAGAGGAGCCTAGTGGGCTACAGTCCATGGGGTCGCAAAAGAGTCGGACATGACTGAGCGAAAAAACAACAGCAACAATTACATAATCACATGGAAAAATAGTGGGGACTTAATAGAACTTATAAAATAAACTTCTCTGCATGATGATGTTGTTCAGTTGCTAGGTTGTGTCTCTTTGCAACCCCATGGACTGCAGCACGCCAGGCTTCCCTGTCCTTCACAGTCTCCCAGAATTGGCTCAAACTCATATCCATTGACCTGGTAATGCAATCCAACCATCTCATCCTCTGTCACCCCCTTCTTCTCCTGCCTTCAATCTTTCTCAGCATCAAGGTCTTTTCCAGTGAGTCGGCTCTTCAAATCAGGTGGCCAAAATTTTGGAGCTTCAGCATCAGTCCTTCAGTGAGTAATACTCAGGACTGATCTCCTTTAGGATTGACTGGTTTGATTTCCTTGCTGTCCAAGGGACTCTCAAGAGTTTTCTCCAACACCACAGTTCAAAAGCACCAGTTCTTCAGCACCCAGCCTTCTTTATGATCCAACTCTCACATCCATCTATGACTTCTAGAAAAACCACAGTTTTGATGTTATATGATCCCAAATATAAATATCAGGTAGCTAATTACTGAAAGATAGACATCCTATTTTTAGGAAATGCACATTTTATTTGGGGGTAAAGGGACATGATACACGTAACTTATCTCAAATGGTTCAGAAAAAAATAATCTAAACACACAGAGCCACCATAAGGTGAATGAGGCAAAATATTAAAATAGGAAAATCTAGGTAAAGTGTATCTGGGTATTCCCTATACTCTATTTGTTTTGCAACATTTTTTAACTTTGAAATTATTTCCAATTTAAAAAAGGGGTATCCTCATATTGACCAATAGGGTCCCCTACTCAACAGAGTAGAGAAGAGAAAGATAAGTCCCCATGGCCATGTCCACACTGTGAAGGCTGGCTTTCTTAGATCAGCCACATGCCCCCTTCTCTGGGTTGGGGAGTGGGCGGCTCACTCCCACCGACTGATGTCCACAACCCACAGCGCCAGGCACTCACCCCCACTCCATAGCAAGCCTGAGGACCTCCCAGCAGCCCTGACCCCACCGTGGGGCCCTCCACTGCATACGGCTGCAAGTTTAGTGTTGAGCATGAGGGGCAGGGGCCAGGACATTGGAAACAAAGCAGCAAAGGTCTCAGAAAACAAGAATCGGACCAGAGTAAAGGACCCTGACTTCCAAGAGCTATCCCTGAGCAGACGTGCATGTGAACAGAAGCGCACGGCAGTGAGCCTGATGAATCTGGAGAAAGTAGACCGTCAGCTCTTGCAGAGATGTGAACTTTACATACTGCCAACGCGCTGAAAATTCCCTTTCACTGGCATCCCCAAACTGCCATTTAGTTGAACTGCATCTTCCGGATGCCCTGAGGGCCCACCCCGATTCTCTAATAGGTTCTCTGCCTGCACCCCGTTCCCCCCCACACACAACATGTGCGGCTGTTGACATCTCTTGTGTTAGGGGAATAAACTCCCACGTGTATACACACACACAGAGCCGCTGGAACCGGAACAGGAGGAGAGTAGCCCATGAGGAATCAAGCACATCCGATTCCTCAGGCTCCCTCTCCAGCAGAGCTAAACCTCGGGGGCTGCTCCCGGACAAAGGAAACAGACCTGCTCGCCCACCCCACAGGGAGCTCTGGGGGCGCACACCAGCACCCCGGCGGTCACCGGCTCTGGATCTCAAGTCTGAGTGCTGTGGTCAGCCGTTCTTCAGACTTCCGTGCTACTGGGACTTGGGAAGTTCTGGGGAAAACCAGCATGGGGATTGGGGTGAGGAGGCTGGCAGAAAAGTCCCCGCTCTCTTTTCACCCCGCTGTTTCCCTGAGGCCGTGAAGCTTTGGGGTGCTCCCCTGGGGAGGGTCCTAGGTTCAGAGCTGTAGGTCACCTGGTTAGCTCTGCGTGTTCAACTCGCTTCCATCGTGCCCGACTCTGTGATTCAAGCTCCTCTGTCCATGGGATTCTCCGGGAACCCCATGGGTTGGGATTACCATGTCCTCTTCCAGGGGATCTTCCCAATCCAAGGACCGAACCTGCATCTCTTGTGTCTCCTGCATTGGCAGGTGGGCTCCCTCTGGTTGGCGCCACCTGGTTAGTCCTACATCTGCTCAAACCTGTCAATAATAGTTGACTTGCTATTATTTCTTCCTCCAATGCCCTCAACACTCCTCCCTGCCCGTTAATCGGCTCCAGGCTCACTCCCTGGCCCTTCCTAACCCCGTGTAAGCTTCACTTCCACTGGGAAGAGGTGCCAGGGAGATGAGCCCCTCCTGGCTGCCCACAGAGCCCTGTTCTTTCTTCCTGGAGGTGTTGGCCAGGTCCACTTGTAAGAGTCCGTGTTCTCGCCGTCTCCCCATCTCAGCCCAGAACCTGCGCTCACCGTGATCTGGGCACACGCAGAAGGTGATGAGCGGAGATTTCCAAGAGGGCTCTCTGGGTCCTTTCCCTCCTCCAGAACAGCCAAACCATTACTGACATCCTTGCTTTGTCATTAAGACCAACCAGAAAGGAGGTCCATTCTGACCCCGTCCCCACCCTCCCTGGAAACTCCAGGTGAAGTGAAGGCATGTTTAGGCACCAGGACCTGTGTTTATTCCCTTCAGATTTGTAACCACCCTGTACGATGATGCTGGGTTATAGCCATCCCAGAAGAGGACAGGGACACTCCGCAACCTGTCCTTGTCCCATGCTTCACAGGAAGCTCATCTGTGGGTACAAAGAACCCTCCACAGGGGAGCAGCTGTCTGGGAACCAGGATGCCTCAGAAAGATGGCACAGCAGCCACGGGAACAAAGGATGGAGAAGCCGGGAGGAAGCCGGGCTGCACGTATGACTGTTCCAGGGATGGACAGACGTGAAGACCGCGCCACCAGGCACCAGGGGCCCCGGGCAGCCCCCCTGCTTTCATCCCACTGCACCTAACACAGGAAAGAACCACCGAACAACGCAGCAAGCTTCCACAAAAGCTCTGCTAGTTAGGATTACGTGTATTCTTTCCCTTTTTCCCCTTTTTTATGGGATTCTCACACAGCACTGTAAACTGTATATGCACGTAAGCAGGGCACTAAGTCAGATTCACTTAAACATGGACAGGCTTTGAGATGATCGTACGAGGCAAAGTAAGTCAGACAGAGAAAGACAAATACCACACGATAGCACTCAAAAGTGGAATCTAAGAAAACAATACAAACGAATTTATATACAAAACGGAAACTGATCCACAGACACAGAAAGCAAACTCATGGCTGTCAAAGGGGAAAGGGAGGAGGGAAAATCAGGAGTCTGGGGTTAATATGTGCATACTACTGTATGATTCCCAGGTGGCACTAGTGGTAAAGAATCCACCCGCCAGTGCAGCAGACGTAAGAGATGCGGGTTCGATCCCTGGGTCGACAGAAGACCCCCTGGAGAAGGAAACAGCAACCCATTCCAGTATTCTTTCCTGGACAATTTCGGGCTACTGCCCATGGGGTCACAAAGAGTCAGACACAACTGAGCGCAAAGCTATATATAAAACAGATAACCAACAAGGATCTGCTGTACAGCACAGGGAACTATACTCAAGATTTTGTAATAACCTAAAAGGGAAAAGAATCTGAAAAAGAATAGATATATGTATACGTATAACCGAATCATTTTGGCTGTACACCTGAAACTAACACAACATTGTAAATCAACTATATTTCAATAAAAAGAGTCACTGAGCAGTAAATTTTTATTGCCACACAAATTCCAGTTTGCATAGTCTCCCTCCTCGTAGACATAAAACTCAACTAGTTTTAAGGGGCACAGTACCTTAGCTGAGAACTGCCCCCAGAATGCCAGTATTGCAATTCAAAGAAACAAAAATGCCTCAGGAGACGCTCATTTACATATAACACCTAAGCTCAGCATTCTGCAAGCAAGAGGGCTGGCAGAGAGTTAAACTGCTTTGGGGGTGGCCTCTGAAGTTGTTTCACATCCAGGTAGGACGCTCTGGGGGAATCCACCTGCCAATGCAGGAGACACATATTTGATTCTTGATTCAGGAAGATCCCCTGGAGAAGGAAATGGCAACCCACTCCAGTATGTTTGCCTGGAGAATCCCATGGACAGAGGAGCCTGTTGGGCTACAGTCCATGGGGTCACAAAAGAGTCGACATGACTGAGATTCAACAACAGCAAGGATGCTCCAGCACCCCTGGGGAGCCTGCAGGTCCTTGGGTCCCCTCTGATTCCCTCCAGGCCCCAGCAGCTCAGAGTACCCTCTGCCTCTGCTGCTGTACCCACGCTGACACTCCAACAGCCTCACTCCGCGTCCTCAGGGGGTGAGGGCTCGGGGGGGGGGGGGGGGGGGCGAGCCAACGGGCCTTCCCAGCTCAAGGATTCTAGAAGCCTTTGCCCTGAGGGCACTGAGCAGGGACTTAGGTCTGTCTCTGCCCCAGGTCTAGGGGCCTCAGTCTAGGATAAGCAAGTCAAATCTGTTTTCTCCCTCTCCCACCATAGCCTCCAGGGGCCTCTGGCTGCAAACAGCCACTGAGCACGTTTTGTTCCAAAGATAAGATGATGCTAGGCACAACCCCCAGAGGTGCAGGGGCCATCTCCTGTGTTTCTAATTATATTCCCTCCGGTAGCCCTATCCAGGAAACGGTGGGTGGCAGGCATCTCTGGAACGCACATCGGCACTCCCACGAGTCAATCTTTTCCAGACTTAAGACGTAGAGGAACTGAGCCCTCCCTCCGGCCCCAGGGAACCAGTCTGGCAGAAGCCCGTGTTCACCAAGCAGAGCGCCTTTGGGCTGCGCTGGTCCCAGCTGCTGGTGCCGCCTACCAGATGGAGAAAGTAGCATCCGCCTCGCCCCAGGGACAACCAAAGAATGTTACAAAAGGCCTGAGTAATAAACCAGGGAGGTACACAGGCCCATAGCATCAGCCACCCTGTACGCGAGGCCAACCAAGCTCAAATGCATGCAACCAGGATGTAAATGCCTTTTGAAATAAGGAACCATTTCAAAACCCCAGGGTTCTCTGCACTCCACTGAGCCATCATTTCTCTCTTCCAATTAGCCTCTTTAAGTAGAGCTGGAAACTCATTTCCACAGACTCTTTTCCCTCGCCACACATGTGCGTGTGTGTGTGCTTAGTTGCTCAGTTGTGTCTGACTCTTTGTGACCCCACGGACTGTAGCCCACCAGGCTCCTCTGTCTCTGGAATTCTCCAGGCAAGAATACTGGAGTGGGTAGCTATTTCCTTCTCCAGGGGATCTTCCTGACTCTGGGGTTGAACCTGTGTCTCTTACGTCTCCTGCACTGGCAGGCAGGTTCTCTACCACTGCACCACCTGGGAAGCCCCTTTCCCTCCCTACACCTGGCCCTAAATATCGGGGTTCTAACCTCACAGGTTGTAACATCTCGGTGCCATGGGAGCCTTTGACGAGGGCTGCCCAGGGAAGCCTTGCCTTGCCTGCCTTCTCTCCGCCCCACTTCCTGCCTGGCGGATGCTCGTGGGCTCCAAGTCAGGAGATGTTATCTGAGCCGCAAGTGTAATAAAAGGCAGGGTACCACCAACCAAGGTCATGATTCAGCTACATCCGATTTAAATGTAGTCTGTTTCTCAGAGGGAACCAAAAAATGTAGCTGAGCTCTGTCTAAACAGGAAAGCTGAGGACCTGTGAGCAGACCATCACGTGTAGACAGAGAAGGTCTCAAAAACACTAAAGCCGACATAAAACCGCCCTTAAAATCCTTGTTCTTCAAACGTATTGACCTGAAAAGTGGTTTGTGACATGCCGTTCAGGTGGAAAACCGTTCCAAAGCTGTGTGTGTAACACAGTCCTATTTCTATAGAAAAAAAAAAAAAAAGAGGATTCCACAGGTTCACACTCACACACACTCTAGGGGTTACCATTAGGCAGTGAGACCAAACATCATTTTATTTTTCCTTTTTTAAAATCTGTAATCTCCAGTATGGCAAAACCAACACAATAAAGAAAATTTTAAAAATAATAATAATAAATTATAAAACTGTGAAAAAATAAAATAAAATAAAATCTGTAATCTCCATACCATACATTACATCTGTAACAAGAGAAGCTATGGCCCCAGCCTTTGTCTTTTTCAATGACCGAAGGTCTTTGAGCCCGAGGACTAGAGTGGTCTCGTGACGGGTGATTCAGCCCCAAGTTCACTCACATTTTCACAAATGGCACCAACGTTGAAGTCCATCGTCCTTCACAACAAACAGGGAGGCAGGGTAGTGCCTGGCACTGATAAGGAGCGCCTGAGGGAGGCAGCTGAAGTAGATAATATTACAGAATAAATGCTAACATCAAGGCAGCTGAAAATGAAGGAGCTAAACAGCCAATGGAAGAAGTTAGGAAAAAAAGGACAGAATGCACTCAAAGAAAGGTTAAGGAAGAGAAGCAGAAATCAACTGAAACCGAAAGTGATAATATAATAGAAAGGATCAAAGAAATCAAAAATTGGTTCTTTGTACAGATGGATAAAATTAAGTGGACAGCAAGGCTGATCAACAAAAAGGAGAAAAGGCAAACATAAGCAATATTAAGAATGCAAAGGGGAGACTTCCCTGGTGGTGTGGTAGCTAAGACGCCACGCTCCCAAGGCAGGGGGCCCGGGTTCAATCCCTGATCAGAGAACGAGATCCCACATGCTGCAAATAAAGATTACACATGCCACAGCTAAAACCTGGCAGAGCCAAATAAATACTTTAAAAACAATGAAAAAGAATGATAAGGGGACCATGACTACACATGTGACAAAGAATAAAAAGAGAATATTGTGAATAACCTTAGGACAACACATTTGAAAACTTAGAATATAAGGACAAAATCTCAGAAAAATACAACCCATCAAAACTTCCCCAAGGACGGGACCTCCCTGGTGGTCCAGAGGCTAAGACTCCACACTCCCAATGCAGGGGGCCCACATCCCATCCCTGGTCAGGGAACTAGATCCTACATGCCCCAAGTAAATATCCTGTGTGCCCCAACAAGACTGGGCACAGCCAAATAAACAAATAAATATATATATATTTTTTAAAAACTGCCCCAAGAAGAAACAAAGACTAAATCAGTCCTGTAACTATTCAAAGAATTAGACATCAAGAGTGTTTTCCAGTACAGTCTTCAAACAAAGAAAACATCAGGGCCCAGACAGTTTTAGCAAATTTGACTAAACATTTAGACAAACAATTCTAATCCGATACTATCTCAGAGAAAAGGAAAATAAGGAACTGCCTCAATTTGTTTTATGAAGGTAGTAAAACTTCTACCAAAGCCTGACAGTTCAGTTCAGTCACTGAGTCGTGTCCGACTCTTTGTGACCCCATGGACTGCAGCACGCCAGGCTTCCCTGTCCATCACCAACTCCCAGAGCTTGCTCAAACTCATGTCC
>ML663013.1:3228593-3352533 GCA_007570785.1 Antilocapra americana | reverse complement strand
GTCACAAAGAGTCGGACACGACTCTTTGTGACCCCATGGACTGCAGCACGCCAGGCTTCCCTGTCCATCACCAACTCCCAGAGCTTGCTCAAACTCATGTCCATTGAGTGGGTGATGCCATCCAACCATCTCATCCTCTGTCGTCCCCTTCTCCTCCTGCCTTCAGTCTTTCCCAGAATCAGGGTCTTTTCCAATGAATCAGTTCTTCACATCAGGTGGCCAAAGTATTGGAGCTTCAGCATCAGTCCTTCCAATGAATATTCAGGACAGATTTCCTTTATGATTGACTGATTTGATCTCCTTGCAGTCCAGGGACTGGCAAAAGTCTTCTCCAACACCAGAGTTCAAAAGCATCAATTCTTTCACGCTCAGCTTTCTTTATAGTCCAGCTCTCACATCCATACATGACTACTGGAAAAATCATGTAATGCAGGCATAAGTGGTTTAGCCACTAAGTCATGTCCAACTCTTGCAACACCATGTACTGTAGCCAGCCAAGCTCTGTCCATGGGATTCTCTAGGCAAGAATACTGGAGTGGGTTGCCATTTCCTTCTCCAGGGTTCTTCCTGACCCAGGGGTTAAACCTGGGTCTCCTGCATTGCAAGCAGATTCTTTACAGACTGAGCTACGAAAGAAGCACCATAGCTTTGACTAGATGGACCTCTGTCGACAAAGTAGTCTTTGCTTTTTTAATATGCTGTCTAGGTTGGTCATAGCTTTTCTTCCAAAGAGCAAGTGCCCTTTAATTTCAGGGCTGCAGTCACCATCTACAGTGATTTTGGAGCCCCGCACAAATAAAGTAAAGTAAATAAATAAATAAAATAACGTAAATAAATAAAATAAAGTCTTTCACTGTTTCCACTGTTTCCCCACCTATTTGCCATGAAGTAATGGGACCAGATGCCATGATCTAAGTTTTCTGAATGTTGAGTTTTAAGCCAACTTTTTCACTCTCATCAAGAAGCTCCTTAGTTCTTCACTTTCTGCCATAACATGGTGTCATCTGCGTATCTAAGGTTATTGATATTTCTCCCAGCAATCTTGATTCCAGCTTGTGCTTCATCCAGCCCAGCGTTTTGCATGTCGGCAACCTACTCCAGTACCCTTGCCTGAAAAATCCAATGGACGGAGGAGCCTGGTATGCTACAGTCCATGGGGTGGCACAGAGTCAGACACGACTGAGCAACTTCATTCACTCACTCTGCATATATGTTAAATAAGCAGGGTGACGATATACAGACTCGACATACTTCTTTTCCAATTTGGAACCAGTCTGTTGTTCCATGCCCAATTCTAACTGTTGCTTCTTGACCTGCATACAGATTTCTCAGGAGGCAGGTCAGGTAGTTTGGTTTCCCATCTCTTGAAGAATTTTCCACAGTTTGTTGTGATCCACACAGTCCAAGGCTTTGGTGTGGTCAATAAAGCAGAAGTATATGTTTCTCTGGAACTCTTTTGCTTTTTCTATGATCCAACAGATGTTGGCAGTTTGATCTTGGGTTCCTCTGCCTTTTGTAAATCCAGCTTGAACACCTGCAAGTTCATGGTTCATGTACTGTTGAAGCCTGGGTTGGAGAATTTTGAGCATTAATTTTGCCAACATGTGAGATGAGTGCAATTGTGTGGTAGTTTGAGCATTCTTTGGCATTGCCTTTCTTTGGGCAAAGCCTGACAAGGATATGACAAAATAGGAAAATTACAAATCAATCTCAGTCTCTAAGAGAAACAAGAAAGTCCTAAGCAAAATATCAGCAAACTGAAGTTAGCAATGTGAATAAAAACATGACCAGAAAGTAAAGAAAATTTAAAGAAAAAAAAACATGACCAGGACCAAACTCCTTTAATCTCAGGAATGCAAAACTGATTAATATTTGAGGAAAAAAATCAATAATTATAAGTTCACCACCTTAACAGATTAAAGGAAAAAGTATAATATTCTCAACAGAGCTAGGAAATACACTTAATAAAATTCAACATTAGCAAACTATGAATTGAGGGAAGCTTCTTGGAAAAAAACCTACAAACCCTATACGGTCTGCGTGGTGTTTGCTAAAGCAAACACTGCTGTGAGCGCCAGTACTGAAGGCACACCCGTTAGGATCAAGAATAAGACAGGATGCCTATTACCATCACTTCTATTTAACAAGGACCGAAAGACCAAGAATGAGTATAAAAAGGCTTAAAAAGAAAAAGGGTAAAATGATGAAGGACTTGAGGGAAAGGGAGGCACTCTTATTGGTCTCACGTGATATATCGACGTAGAAAACTCAAACGAATCCACAATTACACGACTAGAATTCATAAGAGTTTAATGAGGCTGCTGGATACTTTTAAAATCACTATTTAAAAAAAAAATCAACCACATTTCTAGACACCATGAACAGAAAGTAAGAAAGCGACATTTCTAAAAAGGAGGCTCAGATTGGGGTCATGAATCGTGTGGCAGCGGCTTGCAGAAGGACTTGGTCTTTGAAGCTGTCCCCAAAGTGACGGCAGAGAGAAGCCTGCAGCCCCAGGAGCAGAAATGCAGGCGTGGAGACTGATCCGGTGGGGCACCGGGGTCATTACGGTGGATGATCGGGGATGAAAGACTAATATGAATGGACTTGCTGAGTCCCGAGTTTCTGCCCAGAATCGGGGTGGAGGAGAGGCACAGAGGCGCCTGGGGAATCTTAAGTGATTCCTGTATTAAAAATTACCATGGGTGAAAGGGCCCCACGCTATTGCTGCGTCACTCAGAAAATGGGGGGGTGGCATCACAGTGCCAGAGAACATGCTCCAGAGCATGGCAACAGACCAGGGAGCAGGCTCAGACTCTCAAAGAGCAAGTGCCAGAGAACATGCTCCAGAGCATGGCAACAGACCAGGGAGCAGGCTCAGACTCTCAAAGAGCAAAAGTCTTATCTGCTACCTTCACACCTTCTAGGTGGTTCCATGTAACATCTGCCTTTGGAGACAAAACCACTACGTTGAAGAGATGGTATCTGCACCACCAGGTTCACAACAGTATTATTTACAACAGCCAAGACATGGAAACAGCCTAAGCGTCCACTGACAGATGAATAAAGAAAGAAAAAGTGGTACACACACACACAAAATGGAATACTCCTCAGCATCAGACAGAAAGGAATCCTGCCATTGACAAGACCGTAGAGAGACCATGAGGACATCACATTAAGTGAGGTACGTCAGACTGGGGAAGACAAATACTGTGTGGTCTCACTTATACATGGAATTTAGAAAAACCATGTATTCCTTCAACTTATACAGCACTAAATGTCAATCAACAGTGCAATAAAACTGAAAAGAAAGTTTTAATTTTGCCTTTGCAAAATTATCCATCGTTTACCATCATTTGCCTTTGGTGGTGACTGTCCTAGCCAGGAGCAATGCCAACACAGCCCTAATCGTCCCTAGGGAAGGGACTTGCTCCACTGTCTGAAGCACTGAGACCCACTGGGGAAGGTTCTTGGTCTGACAGTGGGTTGGGTATGTTCCTCCTCCTCGTGCCATCGGACACGACTTCCACCCAGCCGTGTTCAGACCACAGTAATACTTATATCCAGACCCTCTTCCCACCCATACTTAGGAACAAGCCTACAGTTAAGACTGTCCAGACAGACTATTATATTTTGTTGCTCAGTCTTTTCTTATGTAGTCAGAGCTGAGGCTACCACAAAAATCGCTCTGTCCATCGCAGCCCCCAAGGAGTCAGCTCAGACACCAAATACAAATGAGATCCCATTCCATGGCTCAGAATCAAAACAGTCCGTGATCCACTAAAGCCATCCAGGGCTCCCTATTGTACAATAACTCCAGCAGGCCTGCAGGACACAACCAAGCCTTTCTTCTGTGACTCAATGAAGACAGCGTTGTCTTCACATTTCGTTTTATTTCTGTGACTTGAATGTGAGACAGATAAAACGGCTTAGCAATAAAATCAGTATAACCACTTCTTATGTACATAGTATTCTGCAGTACAGATGCATATTAGTAACTGTTTTGATTCTTCTCAAAGGGGGCTGTTATTTACCTAAAATGCGAATCATAGTTGATGGTTTATTCCTCCACTCGATATATAACCAACCCATGTCTTAATGTTGTGCATCCTTCATAAAATTTAGGTATGATTCATTAACAACTTTTTTCCAATGTCGGTATATACATGAACACAATAGTACATTTTTTTAGACGTGAGTATAAATAAAATAGCATTTTAAAGTAAAAAATACATATATATATCAGAATGTAAAACACCTGGGAATATATCTTTGCAAAAATTCATAATACATTAATGGAGAAATTTTTGAAAGACATTTTTTAAAATACTTAAATCCATGGAAAGTCATTCCACACTCATGGATGAGAAGAGTGAACGCAAAGGGCCTGATTCTCTTTATTTTTTTTTACTGATGTATAGTTGATATACAAGATTATATAAATTACAGGTGTGTAATATAATGACTCAAACTTTTTAAAGGAAATCCTTTAAAGGTTATACTTTATTTATAGTTATTATAAAGTACTGGCTGTATTCCCCTTGTGGTGCCATATATCTCTGCGGCTACTTTTATACCTAGCAGTGTGTACTTCTTAGTCCCTGACCCCTATCTTGCCCCTCCCCACTGCTTTCTCCTCACTGGTAACCACTAGCTCGTTCTCTATACCTGTGAGTCTGCCTCTTTTTATTTTGTTCTATTCACTACTTTGTTGTATTTTTTAATTCCACATATAAGCAATATCATATAATATGTCTTTCTCTGTCCTATGTAGTCCACTTAGTATAAAGGGCTGATTCTCTTTAAATCAATCTACAGAGTTAACGCAGCTTTATTGAAATCCCAAAGACTGCTTTCTCAAATCTAACTCATTTATAGCCAAGTACACCCAAGGTCATGCTAGAAAAGGACAAATCAGGAGAGAGATGGATGATCTACATTTGCTCCCTGGAAGAAAAACTATGACCAAGCTAGACAGCATATTAAAAAGAAGAGACATTACTTTACCAAAAAAGGTCCATCTAGTCAAAGCTATGTTTTTTCCAGTAGCCATGTATGGATGTGAGAGCTGGACCATAAAGAAAGCTGAGCTCCGAAGAACTGATGCTTTTGAACTGTGGTGTTGGAGAAGACTCTTGAGAGTCCCTTGGACTGCAAGGAGATCTAACCAGTCCATCCTAAAGGAGATCAGTCCTGAATAGTCATTGGAAGGACTAATGCTGAAGCTGAAGTTCCAATACTTTGGCCACCTGATGGGAAGAACTGACTCACTGGAAAAGACCCTGATGCTGGCAAAGATTGAAGATGGGAGGAGAAGGGGACGATAGAGGATGAGATGGCTGGATGGCATCACCGACTTGATGGACATGAGTTTGAACAAACTCTGGGAGTTGGTGATGGACAGGGAAGCCTGGCGTGCTGCAGTCCATGGGGTCGCAAAGAGTCAGACATGACTGAGGGACTGAACTGACTGACTGACCTTCTCAGTCATGGGAAATCTGTGTGTGATGTGACTCTTATGGGTCAACCTGACTGGGTGACACGGTTCCCAGATATTCGGTCAAACAGTAGTCTGGTGTATCTGGAAGGGTGTTCCGGCTGAAATTAACAATTGTCTGGGTAAACTCAGTAAAGCAGACTGCCCTCCCCAGCATGGGTGGGTCTCATCCACCCTGTTGGAGGCCTGAATAGCACAAAAGGCAGGATAAGGGGAGATTTGCTCTATGCCTGTGTTGAGCTGAGACGCTGGTCTTCTCCTGCAGTCCCACTGGAACTCATACCACGGGCTCTCCTGGTTCCCAGGCCCTCAGACCTGGACCTGTGTAACAAATCTCTTCCCGTATGCACACATCCTGCTGATTCTGTTTCTCTCCAGAACCCTGTGGGGGAGGGTGGAATCTCCAGATTGGGTCCAGCCTGTATTTGGGTCTCATCTTTGCCACTAAGCCTGAGACCTTGGCCCCTCTCAGGGTCTCCACGCCCTCACCTCTAAGCTACACTGGCCAGGACCCCCCCGGCAGTCCAGAGGTAGGGAGTCCATGCCCCACTGCAGGGGACGCAGGTCTGATCTCTGGTTGGGGAGCTGGGATCCCACATGGCTTGGGGCACCGAGGCCCACACATCCTAGCCACTGAGCCAGTGCACTCTGGAGCCCAGGTGCCCCCACTGTAGAGTCCACACCCACACTCTGGCAAGCCCATATGCCACAGCAAAGGCCAAAGACAGCCATAAACAAATAAATAAACCCCAGTCACCCCAGCTTTCATACTGAGAATCCCACAGACCCAAAGCAGTACACCCCAAAAGGAGCCAAAACCCAAAAGACAATCCTGAAGTCACACAGTCATTCTGACTTTTCCATAGGCAACCTTAAAGAAACACACCTGCCTTTGGAACTCAGCAGTCAATTCCATCCAAGGAGTAGCCCCCACCCCACATGCTCTGTGACAGACTAAGCAAGCCCAAAAGAGCAGTTTCCATTCAGGCGCACGGTGTAAGGGACATGAAGCTGAGTGCACCAGACCCCTGCCAGCCTGTGCACGGGAAGCTCATGGTCTAAAATCCAGCCCCTCTTTTGCTCCCGTTAAGCTTGCTCCTCCCAGTGAGGGAGTCCCGGGTTCAATCTTTGGGTCAGGAAGATCCCCTGGAGAAGGAAATGGCAACCCACTCCAGGATTCTTGCCTGGAAAACCCCATGGACAGAGGAGCCTGGTGGGCTACAGCCCATGGGATCGTAAACAGTCACTTTCACTTTCACTTTGAAGTGTTAGTATCTGGAAAAAGCTGAGAATACCCATTTCCCTGCTGGTTTTCTGGGTGCTGTGCATTCCCAGAAAGGATCAGAACAGTTCTCCCCACATAAGCAGAATGCCCCAAAGTGAGAGACAGGCAAAAAGCAAGATTATACTCCTGGCCACTCAGTGTCTTCAAAGGGGGACCACCCCACCTCCCTAAGTCTGTGAGCACAGGAGGAAGCCACTGTCCCCACCCAGCATCTGATGTTGTTGTTTACACTAAGTCGTGTCCGACTCTTCCACAGCCCTGTGGACTGTAGCCCACCAGGCTCCTCTGTCCGGGGATTCTCCAGGCAAGAATGCTGGAGTGGGTTGCCATTTCCCTCTCCAGGGGATCTTCCCGACCCAGGGATCGAATTTGCATCTCTTCCTTGGCAGGTGGATTCTTCCACCACCGAGCCGCCAGGGAAGCCCCCCAGTACCTGTATTTGATGTCAAATACTGTGGAGTCCTCATCCTCATCATCCTCTTCATTCAGTGGAGCCATTTCCACTCGCTCGGCCGGAGTGGTGATGATGTCATACTTGCGGGTCTTCTTCAGCCTCTTCCCGGACCTGGATGAGGGGAAGCACATGCCTGAGACCCAGGCGATGCCCACTGAAGTCAGCCATGCTGCCACCCCCCCAGCCCAGCTCCCAGGAGATCTGGCAAAACCCCACCCAGCTCCTCCACTTTCAGCCATGGGACCTTGGGCAGGATGCTGACCTCAGCATCCCTCGTTGGTCCTCACCCACAAAGCAAAATGTGCCCTGAGTGCCATAAAGCCCAGGGATCAGGGCCTTAACACCCAAACGCAAGATTTTCAAAAGGCAAAAGTAAGGCAAAGAAAACCCACGACGAGCCAAAGATCAGAATGTTCACCATGGATGGAGCTCAGCCACGCCCTGGGCCAGGCCTGAGGCATCTCATCGCCCGGCCCCTCACCCTTGCCCCAGCCCTGCTGTGTCAGCAGGTCACTGCTCCAAGCACAGGCATCACAGCCTGGCACCATTGTGTTTGCTGCCCCAGGGGCCGGCCGGGTGAATTGGAACCCAGGCTGGGCCACTTTCTACCTGTGTGATCACAGGCAAGACGGTCAATCTCCCAAGGCCTCAACATCCTCATCAATAAAATGGGCTGAGGACAGGATCTGTGCCTCACTGGCCAGGGAGGATGAAGTGAGACGAGGCATTCAATAAGCCCAGGCAGCAGGCTCTCGGCAAAAAGCACTGCTGGTGAAAAGAATCAACAGAGAGGGACCTTCCTTGTGGGCGAGGGGCCAAAACTCTGCACTCCCAGTGCAGAGGGGCAGGGTTCAGTCCCTGGTAGTGAAACTAGATCCCACATGTCCCAGCTAAAACATCTTGTGTGCCACAGCTAAGACCTGGCACAGCCAAATAAATAAATTTTAAAAAAAGAATCAACAAAGAGGAGTTAAATGTGCTATGGCCTCTCTCATATGACAAGCACTTGGACAAATGAATATTGTTTCCATCACAAGAATTTATGAGCATCGGGAGCTGTAACCCTAGGCTTTTACCTCTGGGATGGTAGACGGTCCCGAGGGGCCCCCAGGAAAGTGCTGAGCAAGCCTTTCAGTCTCCAGTGTCTGACCTTCTATATGAAGCATGCAGCATTGGTCAGGCCATGCTGAGAGTTTATGATGCCACAGGGTACAATATTGTTTTATGACTACTGATGCTCTATGCATTTATTTCTCCACTATTTTTGAACTTTTTTCCAAATGCCTTGTATCCTCTGATGTCCCTCTTTTGAAAAAAAATATTTGAAACTGTCTATGAGAAACCAGTCAAACCACCACCACCCCCAAATCACAAATAGGGTACTGAAGAATCATATTCTCTAAACATGCTTCCCACAGGCCATAAGCCGTATATGCATAGAGGCCATGTCAAAGACACGTGCAGGGTCTCTTTGTCCCCAGAGCATTAAACTCCTTAAGCAGTTTGCAAAATAACGAAAACAGAAGTTCACCTTCAAGTAAGAATTTCTTAGGAACAGCAACTTGCTCTTTTCTTGAAGAAAGACAGTGTTAGTCCCTCGGTTGTGTCCAGCTCTTTGCGACCCCATAGACTGTAGCCCGCCAGGCTCCTCTGTCCATGGAATTCTCCAGGCAAGAAGACTGGAGTGGGTTGCCATGCCCTCCTCCAGGGGATCTCCCCAACCCAGAGATCGAACCAGGGTCTCTAGCATTGCAGGCAGATCCTTCACTGTCTGAGCCACCAGGGAAGCCCAGGGAAGCTCTTTTCTTGCCTAGTATTATTTTTCAAAAACAGGATTTGTGAAAGGATTATTTACATAGAAAACATATATATTTCTCTACACCTTTGACATAAAGCAACGTGCAGAGCCTACAGTATCTGCTGCCCGTGGTTCTCTGGGTAGAGACTCTGGAGCATCAGGTATACAGCCTGACACCCCCCAGGCTCATTACAAACCAATCTGTCATTCTGCTTCCACCACGGGCACTGTGTGTGTGTGTGTGTGTGTGTGTGTGTGTGTGTGTGTGTGTGAAACCACATGGATTTCAAGCGTGATGCAGCAAGGTGCAAACGGCAAGCCAGGTGGTTAAGAGATAAGAGGGGCACAGCAGGGGCCTCCCAGAGGCCACAGGACAATAGTATTTTGGAAGCAGGTTTGTGCAGGAGCTTAAATGCTAACGTGATAAACCCTGATAGTCCAGATTCTCGCCATCAAGATTCTTGTTTTCCCTCCACCTCCCCGCAATGAAATAAAATAAATCTTTTTGTTCTGCCTCAGAGGAGTTATACACTCTGACCAATTTAATCCCCAACACTGGATGGAGACTTGAAGCCCAGAAGTGGCTCTGTACGCCACAGGCAACCCATGACAAAGCCACAAGGAAAACCACTCACCCTCAAGCCCTCTGGACTAGGGTCAAGCCCTGAAAGTACACAGACCCACACACCACACCTTCCTCAGGAAGTCTCCTCTCTCCGCCCTGCCAGCTGTTCAGAGGAACACCCGACTTTGCCAAGGAGCTTTGCAAAGGACTTGCCCTTCTGTTAGCTGTGCCCAGTGCCAGGGCTGCCCACTGGGCACACACCTGCATAAGCATCTGGAACACTAGAACAGGAGATGGTCTGTGGACCCGAGGGCTCGAGGAGGCTCCTACAGATGCCCAAAGAGACCAGCACCCAGATGATTTCTGAATGAAGTCACCACAGTTGGTGACCATTTTTCAAACATCATGAGGCTTAGTGAATGCAAAATCTGGACTGTAAACCTCAGGCTGCACTTGGAAGCTGAAACCTCACTTAGTCATTGGTTCTGGAGCCAGACTGACTGCTGACCCTGGAAGAAGGTTCTGGGGGCTCTCACTTCAGCCCTGCTGCACAGGAATGGATGCCCGTCACCCACAGAATCACCTTCCTTCTTCCTGACTGCTTATACAGAGTCTTGTGATGAGAAAATTAACCTAGTCAGCTTAAAATAAGACCCTTGAACACTTACCCATGGGAGAAGCTGGAACACAACCCAGCCTCTAGAACACCCTGGCCTACTTGCTTTACCACCAGCCATTCCAAAGCAGGTCACCTGAGAAGATAATTTTAAACCTCAAGATCACACCAAAGGTGTGACAGTTAATTTTATGCATTGACTTGACTGGGCCACAGGGTACTTCAATATATGCTTAAGCACTATTTCTGGATGTGTCTGTGAGAGCAATTCTGGTTGAGATTAACCTGGAATCGGTAGACTGAGCAAAGCATATTGCCCTCCCCAACGCAGGTGGGTGGCACCCAGTGAGTAGAAGGCCTGAATAGACAAGAAGGACTGACCTCACACAAGGAAGAGAGAATTCCTCTGCCTGGCTACTGGGGCACCATTTTTTTTTTCTGCGTTCATAATTGAAATCTTAGCTCTTCTTAGATTTCTGGGCTGTAGGAGTACACACACACACACACACATACAAAAATACACACACACACTCTCTTGATTCCATTTCTCTGGAGAACGTCATCTAATAACCCTCTGCAGGAACCCTCATGCATACATCAAACACCAGTTTTGAAACAATGAAGACACTGCATTTCCAACAACTCTCTGAGACATAACACCCTTCACAAAACAGGAGTAATTCCTGCTGTTTTGCTACTGAGTCTGTTAATAAGGGGAAACCAGGGTTTGGGAGAGGTTTAAAGAGACTCAGCTTCATCTGTGGCAGGAGCTGTGAAGCTGGCAGGGCCACACTGGAGGGAAACCACGGCATACAACTGGAGTCGGCCGGGATGGGGCAGGAGTGGGGGTGGCTCGTGTGCTTCTCAAACTGAAAGTGGGCTCTTTCTTTACCGTGTGTGAGTCAGAAGCAGGGAAGTATATGATCAGCATTTCCTGCAGCCCCTCTGATTCTTGAGCGTCACTGTCCTGGAGTCAGAGAACGGAGTCATCCTGCCTCGGGGAGGTAAGCAGAAAACAGACTCACTGAAAGTGTAAACAATTGTGCCGAGGCCTGCTGTCTCTTCAGAATGCTCTAACACAGCCATCCCCAGCCTTTTTGGCACCAGGGACCAGCTTTGTTGGAGACAATTTTTCCATGGACGTGGGCTTGTTTGCTGTCAGAGGTTCAATCTGGGGGCACAGCAATCAGATCCATAGGCCGAGCATCCAGAGGCTTGACTCCACCTCAGTCCTTCCAACGCCTCTGTCTGGGAGCCTCCGGCCAAGTCCTCACCTTGAACCTGAATTTTGTATCCACGTTGACCACCTGCCAAATGCCGCTGGGGTTCCAGGAGCAGATCTCACCATGGTGGGGGGTGGAAGGGAGATGGGTAGTGACTGATAACAAGCTTGCACTTCTTTCTGGAACAATCTTCTACCACTGACTGAGGTGATGGCACACAACTCTGTGAACGTACTAAAAAACCATGATCTGGACTTTAAATGGGTGAACTGCAAGGCATGTGACATCTTACGGAGCTGTCATTAAAAACATGGGCAAGACAGGGACTCCCTGGTGGTTCTGTGCTTAAGAATCCGCCTTGCAATGTAGAGGACGCAGGTTCGACCCCTGGTCGGGGAACTAAGATTCCACGTACCTTGGAGCAACCAAAGCCCCTGCTCTGCGGCTGCTGAAGCCCACACACTCTGGAGCCCGTGTGCCACAACCGGAGGATCCGCGCACTGCCAAAATACCCCGCAGGAAGCAAGGAAGGGCCTGTGTGCCATAGTAAAGACCTGACACAGCCAAGTGAACGAATATTAAAAAATAACAAGAAAGACAGATATATCTGTATGCATGCATCTCTACCACATTCAGTCATTTCTGTATTTATAAAATCTCTCTCAAAAGAGTCACGAGAAACTGATAGCATCTGGAGAAGGAAGCTGGGTGGCCCAGGGGCAGGGCTGGGAAGGAGACTGTTCACTATGCGACCTGGCTCCTCATCAATTTCACACCATGTGAATATATGAGCTATTTTTAAAACATATAAACAAGTAAATAAAATTCAAAGGCAGTAATTCAGGTAAAGATTTAAACAGGCCAGGGGTGTGTCGGGCCTGCGTCTGGGGCAGGAGACCCTTTCCCTGGAGAGGCCTGTGGCCCGCGACCTCCCCCCACGGCCCCATCCCACCCAGAGGCTGCCCGCCGCCTCCTGCTCACCTGCTGACGGGAGGAGCCAAGCCCAGCATCTCTGGCCTCTCCTCCACCCGGGCTGTGCCCACTGTGAAGCCCAGTAAAGTCAACAGCTCTAGGGCCCAAGGGCCAGCTTTCTGCTGAAACCACAATACTCGTTCCAAAGAACACGCCACCTTTGACATTTGGAAAATTAATAAAGAAGATGAAAACGGAATGTGTAGGGAGAGGCCGAATCGAGCAGCTGCCGAGGGTCAGCTGCCTGCCCTCGTGCCGGGCCGAAGCTTCCGAAGCCCTGAGGACACAGGCCTTTCCTGTTTTTAATGTTTCTGGCTGTGCTGTGTCTCTGTTGCAGGGCAATCGCGCAGGCTTCAGTGGTCATGGTACACGAGCTTAGGTGCATGTGGGATTTTAGTCACCGGACAAGGGATCGAACCTGTGTCGTCCGCAGTGGCAGGCAGATTCTTAACCACTGGGCCACCAAGGAGGTGCCTGACCTCCGATCCCTACCCTACATCTTTCCCTCAGGACGTGACACAACTGAGCCTTCCCTAGACAGCTAAGCCAGCTTGGAGAAAGAACACGACCCCCGAACCCACTTTCCAGCCCCACCATGGCGTGAAGAGGCAGGTATAGGAGAGACAGCAACAATAGTGCCCCGTCTGCCAAGAAGGGGCAACAGCCTGGCATCAACCCCGGGCTCGGAGGCAAACCCAAGGCTGCGGGAGTGAAAAGTCAAGTCTCTCAGTCGTGTTGACTCTTTGTGCCCCTATGGACTGTAGCCCACCAGGCTCCTCCATCCATGGGATTTTCCAGGCAAGGATCCTAGAGTGTGTTGCCATTTCCTCCTCCAGGGCATCTTCCTGATCCTCGGTCTCCCTCACTGCAGTAGCCTTTTTACCATCTGAGCCACCAGGGAAGGCTGGAGACTGGGGGACAATTCCCGGGCACAGGCCTCATCCCCTTCCTGCCTGGGGCACAGCCCCCAAGCTCTGTCCATCACCTTCTTTCAAAAGAAGTTTAACTGAGCCCAGGCCCGGGGTGATCTGAATCTCACCTGGCTCCGCTCCAGAGAGGCAGCTTGAGGCTCTCAGTCACAGGGGACAAAAGCAGTGAGAGCTTCAGGGCCTCAGGCGGCCCACACTAACAGGGCTCAGCCAAGCCCTCCCGAATGCAGGCGTTCCAGAGCCTTCAGGGCACAGGAGAGCCGGTGTCGGCCCGGCCCCTGACCCGGGCCTCCCCTCCCCACCTCACGGGGCTCTCTGCTCCAATGCCAGCACCCAGCCGAGAGGAGCCACGCAGACGCCCCGGGAGCCCGGAGCACAGGCAGGCGCGATGGAAACAAACACCGCGACAGTCGGCAGCCAACGCTCCGTCTTGGAGTCAAGAAGGCACCAAGACTGGGTCTGGCAAACCCAGATGAGACGGGATCACGCCCACCCAGCTCCCCCCACCCCCGCACCCCATTACAGGGGCCGTGTGTTTCCATAAATATGCCCATCTGTTGAAAAAAGCAGATCTAGATATTCATGTGAAGACTCCCAGTTTGAAGTGTTCTCAATTACCTCAGTTGTTAAAAACACTGTGTGTTTATGTGGAATCTAAAAGAATGACACAGATTAGCTTATTTACAAAACAGAAATAAATTCACAGACTTAGAAAACAAACAGTTACCAACAGGGAATTATATTCATTACAGTAAGCCCCCTACACATAAACAAGTTCCATTTCAAGAGCACGTGAGTCCGATTTGTTCATAAGCCCAACAAAGTCAGCCTCAGTACCCGACTAACAATCAGCTAGATAGCCCTGTACTGCAATAGGTCTGTGACATTCTTCACACAAACAACACACCAAAAACTAACACAACAAAGAAAGAAAACATTTTTAATCTTAGAGGACCTTGAAAAGTACAGCAGTACAGGACAACAGCTGGCACACAGGGGCTGGCATGGAGTGAACAGGCCAGAAGAATTCCTGACGGAGGAGGGGGAAGGGGCAGGAGCGGCAGAGCTGAAGGGTCCTCAGCAGCAGGAGACGGAGGGCCGGCTGCGGTGTCACTCGTGCCTGATGTGCCAATGACACGCAAATGCACTTTCGCATTTTAGAAAGTTTGCAACTTGGTTCATATATAGGGGACTTACCGTACCTTGTGATAACCTATAATAGAAAAGAATCTGGAAAAGAATATATATGTGTGTGTGTGTGTGTGTATAACTAAGTCACTTTTCTGTACGCCTAAAACATTTCAAATCAACTCTAACAAAAAACAAAACCACTGTGCTGATCAAAACAAAACACAAAACATACCTGCAGGCCATCGGTCTGCGACCTCTGACTTGGTTTCCTGGCCATGGTTTAGTTGGCCCTGCGTGCCACGCGCGAGTGACAAAGAACAATCTAGTTCAAACCATGGGCCCAGAAAGATGGGCTGATACGCACAGTCAGCTGAGGTCTGGGTCTGCTCAGCAGCAGCTCCATCACCATGAAGAGGTGCTGCTCGCTACCTGTACAGCCAAGACTTCCCTTCCTCTCCTGGGCACCATGCCCGAGGGGTTAACAAAGTGACACCATCATCAACTGAGCCCAACACCCACCCCCCAACGCCCAGTGTTCCTGGGGCTTCCATTTCACACAGGACCAGACGCAACACAGGCTGGCGATCCCCAACCAGCTCAGAGATGGGCCTGGGGGTTCTTATTCATAACACCCCAGGGTTACGCCTCCACCCGCTCCCCTTTCCTTCTCTTGGCCGGTGAGGGACAGATCCACCTTTCATTTGCCCAAGAAAAAAGAAACGCACCCTGGTCTGACCTGTTTGAGGAGTCACATGAAATGTGGTAGCAGTAAATGTCCCAAGACCTGTTCCTCCCTCCAGCTCCCAAGTGTGTTTGCAGAGGGTTGGGTCCACTCTGCCCATAAGGGAGCTGCCAGGTGAGGCAGTGAGGTCAAAGGCGGGCGGGGGGGGGGGAGCCCCTCAGGGCAGCTCCGCTGGTTCACAGGCAGTGGCATGAGGACCAGGAGGGACTCTCTGGTGGACCCAGGGGGCCCAAACACAGCCCGGAAATTCAGGGGTCACTGTGCTCATGACACACGTCTTAAGTGACCCTCTCAGCATCCCTTTGCCCCTGCCACGTGGCAGTGGGTCAGCCCTTGCCACCACCAGCCCCACTCAGGGCCAGCTACTTCTCAAGGGAACTCCCAACCTCTCCACCCCAGGCCGAGACGTCCAGCTGTGTGGCTGGCATTTCTGTACCCTCTTTCTCACTGAACCTTCTCCTCTGCCAGACCATCCCCTTCATCAAGGTGGGGAGGATGCTGGATCAGAAATCAGACCCCTGGGACTCCCCTGGTGGCCCAAGGACTGAGTGTCTACCTTCCAACACAGGCAGCCCAGGTTCCATCCCTGGTCCGGGAAGATCCCACATACTGTGCAGCAACTAAGCCTGTGCCCCGGAACGACTGAAGCCCGCACGGTCTAGCATCCATGCTCAGCAACAAGAGAAGCCACGGCAGTGAGAAGCCCACACACTGCAATGAAGACCCAGCACAGCCATAAATAAATCCAGAAAGAAAGAAATCAGACTCCTGTCCTTCACCAGCCTCACGGCCGTGAGCAAAACACTCCATCACTCTGCACCTTGATTTACTCATCTGTCAAACGGGATTCAGACAGTACACTCCTAGGAATGAGGAAACATATAAAATGTCTGACACAGAGCCTGGTACACAGTAAGGGCTTAATATTAGTTATTATTATTGTCACCATGATTTCCAAGTGATCATTTTCGCACACTGTCCACCGCAAAACCTGCTCGGCCAGCTGGTCCTGGAAGAACCTCTAATTCTCCTCCCACCCCATCAACTCCTAATCCTCCTCACTTCTGACCACTATGTCCCCCAGCAAAGTCCCTGGCGCTTTGATAGGTCCTTTTGCAACTTATCAAGTACTACTTTTGACACATGACTCCCTACAGAATTAGACTATTTTTTATCTGCCAGGTAAAATCACATAAAGGCATTATCCCATCTCCCAAACTTAACTGGAAACTCCTTCACCTTGACTGTTTCTTCCGCACCTTCTAGTCTCCCAGTGAAAGTGAAAGTATTACAGTCACTCAGTCCGACTCTTTGTGACCCCATGGGCTGTACCTCTGTCCAAGGGATTCTCCAGGCAAGCATACTGGAGTGGGTTGCCATTTCCTTCTCCAGTGGGTCTCATTAAACACACTGGAAGGATCTCTCCATCCATTCAGCCATGCTTTCTGCTGCCTCCTTAGCTGAGCTTCAGAGAGACCCAAATGACAGGGCTAAAGCCAAGCCCACCACATCTTGAGCCCAGCTGAGCATCAGCACACCTGGGCTAGAGCCTTACTCTTCCAACAAACTCACTGTGACCTTAACAAACCCTTCCCATTTCTGGGCCTCAGTTTCCTCATCTGTACCATGGGTAGAAGGAGCAAGCCCAGTGGAGCTCTGAGTGCAAAGAAACCCCACACACAAGAGATTACAAGGCCCTGAGGCCCTCCCAGGCCTGAGGAGCCCTGTCCCAACTCTGCCACGGCCCCTCTTCTGCTCCACACCTGCCAACGAGAAGGGACTGCCTTCTCCCTGCTCCCTGGGGACGAAGTCTGGATTCCTGGCAGATCGCCTTAGATTAAATACAGATGTTTTTTAAGTGAAACCATGCCAACATGATTCTAAATTCATGGTTCCAGAATTTCCCTTTGTAAACAGAAACAAAACATCAGCCATAAAACTAAAATTCCACTCACAGCCCATGAGACTTTCTCCGCTTAAATCCTGGAGGGCTTCCCTCCTGATACACTCTCCTTACAGAATTTCCTGCAGACACGGACACTGGGGACCCCCATCCCACCCATACTGGTGCCCCTCCATATGTCAAGAAGAGCCTGTGTTTGCAAAGCCCCCAAACTCAACAGGTGCATGGACGTGAGAGTTTGTGAGCAAAGCCAGCTCATCCAGAGGGCACAGGTTTAAATTAAAGAGGGATTTTCGTCCCTTTCCAATTTGATAGAAGAACTCAGTAGCAGGTCCTGGGGCCCCACAGGCTTGTTAATAAGGACAGTCATGAGGCACTCCTTCCCCAGGGAAATTCAGCAGTGGGGGCGGGCAGACCCTATGTGGGGTCCTCAGTGTACAGGGAGGCTCACACAGCCTAAAGAGTCACAGTTTCATTTCTGAAAGGCTCAGAAGCAGATGCGTCTGTCTGATAATCCTGGCCATACGGCTGAATCCTCATTTACTGGCAGAAGCAAGACCAAAAGGCTGGGTGTAAATTACGTCTGCTTTCAGGATCGTTTTTTCAATATAAGAGGAGACACCTGGCTGCTTAAAGGTGAGCCAGGGACTTAATGGACCCAGTCTCACTGCAGACACCCCAACAGCCCTGAGCAGCAGGTACTTTAATTAGCACTGGGAAGCAGAAGCCCAGAAAAGTTAGGCAACCTGCCCAGGGAGACAACCAGGAGGTGCCCACCACACGACTGGCAGCTGGGGTGGCATCTCTGTTGAGTAGGGTCTGTCCTGGGCACTGGAGGGTGACCACCAGCAGCATCTCTGGCCACAAAACACAAGTAGCGACCCCTTCCCTAAATCATGACAAACAAAACTGTCCCCAGAAATTGCCAGATGATTTGAATTTTGGATATAAAATAGACATATTTTGGTCTATAGACATATTTGCTTGTTTGGGACCAAACGACCCCAAAGCAGGCAGAATCCGCCCCAGGAACGAAACACTGAGAGACCTTATTCCTCCCACATGCAGTGACTTCTTTTTTTTTTTTTTTTTAATTTTTATTGGGAAAAAAAGCTTTACAGTGTTGTGTTAGTTTGTACTGTACAGCAAAGTGAACCAGTCAAATGTACACCTGTACCCCCTCTTCTTTGAATCTCTTCTCATTTATGTCGGCGCAGAGCACTGAGCAGAGTTCTCTGTACTGCCTGCACTATACAGCAGGTTCTCATCAGTCATCTGGTTTATTCTGTTGCTGCTGTTGTTCAGTCACCCAGTCGCATCTGACTCTTTGTGGCCCCATGGAGCACAGCACAGATGACGGTGGTCCCTCACCACCTCCCGAAGTTTGCCCAGGTTCATGTCCACTGTTTCAGTGATGCCATCCAGCCATCTCATCCTCTGATGGCCCTCTTCTCCTGCCCTCAGTCTTTCCCAGCATCGGGGACGTTTATACTATTGTGTGAAACAGAAGCTATGATACATGGCATCAGTAGTGTATATATGCAGCCCCGGTCTCCCCTTTCCCCTTTGGGGTCCACACATTTGTCCTCTTTGTTCTCTGCATCTATAGCTCTATTTCTGCTCTGTAAATAAGATTGTCTATATCAATTTTTTTCAGATCCCACATACATGCATTACTATACTACATTTGTTTTCCTCTTTCTAACTTACCTCACTCTAGTTGACAGTCTCTTTTTTAACTTGGTAGAGATATCAATCAAGGGCCTACTCCCTCCCCTCTTTGCTTTTAATCTGGATTTTTGCTGGGTTAGATTTATTTAACACTTTCTTCACTGCGGTGTATAAAATCAAACATCCATGGGAACTGAATGAAAGTACAAACTTCCAATAAGACCAGTAAGTCCTGGGGATGGAGTGGGCACCATGACTATAGCTAATACTTCTGTGTGATAGACAGGCAAGTTGCTAAGAGAGTAGACCACAAAATTCCTCATTACCAGGAAAAAACAAAAAAAAAAAACCACTATTTCTTTCCCTTTTGGGGTATCTATCAGAGATGATGTTAACTATGTTTATCGTGGTCATCATTTCACACTGTACATAATCAAGCCGTTCTGCTGCCCATGGAAATTTACACAGTGTAGTATGTCTGTGTTATCTCCATAGAACTAGAAAACAAAGAAACAAGGACATCACTTTGCAAAGCAAAACCTGAGATAGATATGTTTCACAACTATCGCTCCTCCCTTAATTCAAAACTTTAGCCAAGCAATTAAAAAGTACCTCCTAATAAACAATAAGATACAGCACAGGGAACTATTTTCAATAGCCTATGATAAACCATATGGAAGAGAGTCTGATAAAGAGTGTCTGTGTGTATATCTGAGTCACTTTGCTGCACAGCAGTAATTAAGCACAATATTGAAATTCAATCATACTTCAATAAATTTTTTTTAAATGACCTACTGGTGCTACACAAGCGCCACAAACCCAAAGTCATAAAAAGGGGTTTAACTTTGTAACCAGGGCCCTGCCCAAAACTCCAACTTATTAAAATAATATTTATACACAAATGAGCAATAACTAAAAACATTTCAGAATACTTGCCCCCAAATCCTGAAAGTATTAAGCTTCTATATTTTCTCTTAAATAACTTTCATTCTCGGGACAAACAATGGGAGATGTAGGGATCCCAGGAGAAGCAGGAAACGTTCAGCTCCTTTTCAAAGACCTGGCTTAGTAATTAACTAGGCTCCTGCAGTTCCAGCCTCTTCAGGCTCTGACGGCGTGCACCTTTCTTTGCCACTGATCCAAGTGTGACAGCTGGGCAATTACAGATCACCTAGAATTTGCCTTCCTCCTCGTCCCCCAGGAAGCACCAAAACAAACCCTCCTTTCAGATAAGACGATTTTACAGAGCTTTGGAAATAAGGGGGTGGGCACGCAGCCAACAGAGATCTGGGAGAAACCTGGCCTGGCAAGACAGCCAGGAGCTTCCCCGGATGAGGAAAGGAGAGTTGGAATTTCAGGTGGCACTCTGTGACTTGTCTCCACCTTGTTCATAAGACACCAGAGGGTAAAGTCAGATTCCCCCTGGCTCT
Organism: Antilocapra americana; assembly: GCA_007570785.1. Taxonomy (NCBI): domain Eukaryota; kingdom Metazoa; phylum Chordata; class Mammalia; order Artiodactyla; family Antilocapridae; genus Antilocapra; species Antilocapra americana. The sequence goes on along the minus strand of ML663013.1, from coordinate 3,332,317 downwards.
CAAAGGGTAGAGCCTGATCTCAAAGAGCCTGGAGCGGAGGAGGGCAAATGGTTCTGATCAGCAGCTACTGGGCTTCACACGCGTTATCCCCAAGTCCATGCAACCCCATAAGATGCTTCCTAACATCCAAAACCTGGAGGAGTTTTCTACTTCCTAAACACAGCTTCTTTGTTGATTTCCTTCCAGCTCTCATAACCATGTAACCAGTAACAGACCCAGGAGGGCTGGCCATACTGCAAGCCAGGCAGAACTGCACACACACACACAAACACACACACACACACACAAGGCACCCTCACCAGTGGGTACTAAAACTGCCTTTCCCTCCCTCCAAGTTTGTCTCCAGTCTTAAAATAGTTTTCCATAATGATTCCAATACATGAAAAATCTGTAAATGATTCTGCAGATAAGACATCAGATTGATTAATATGTATGGGAAATAAATTTAATTATAAAAAGAATATGTATGGGAAAAGACAGCGGCTCAACCTCAGGAAGAAATGGAGATGTGCAAAAGCAAGCAGAGAAATACCCAGTCATACCCGGGAAAAGACAGAGGAGAAAAGAGAGCAGCTAAGAGGTCAGGCTAAGAGAGCAGACCCTGAAAGTTCTCACCACCAGAAAAAAATCTTTTTTTTTTTTTTGGGAAAACATTAGAAAGTCAGATAACACTAAGTGTCAGATATGATGGGAGGATCCGAGAGCCCCCAGATACTGAGGGTGGGAGGGTAAGCTGATACATCCTCAAGGAAACCAAGTAAGAGTACCCCTGGGACCCAGAAGCCCCACTGTGAGGGGTCCATCCCAGACTCTTACACAGGTTCTCAGGAGAACACATTTCAGGGAGCAGCAAACAGTTGACTGCATAGAAAGAAAATGAATAAATGTCGGTTGAAAGGAAATTCAGACAATGTAGAAATATATCAGAAACAATAAGTACATAATAAATAAATAATAAATAAGCATGCGGACATAGAGAACAGACGTTTTCACAGAGCAGGGGAAGGAGAGTGTGGGATGACTTGAGAGAGTAGCATTGAAACATATACATTGTTTACATGTGTAAAATAGATAACTAGTGGGAAACACAGAAGATCAGCCCAGTGCTCTGTGACAGCCTAGGGGGCTAGGGTGGGGTGGGGGGCAGGAGGGAGGCTCAAGAGGGAGGGGACATATGTATGCCTAAGGCTGATTAATGCTGATGTACAGCAGAAACCAACATACCATTGTAAAGCAATTATCCTCCAATTAAAAAAAAAATTTTAAGTATCTGCCACAGTCACATGTGTACACACAAAAATTTCTTTGCACATTCATATATGTATATAAATTTCTTTAGTTGATGAGCTCACACTACACATGCTTTTAGCAACCTGTTCCACTTAACAGTATATAGTGTTATACCAACATCATTTTTCACAGCTGCACAGTATTCCATTATAAAGACTACCATAATTTATGTAATCAACCGTTAGATACCAAGTTTACTTAAGCATTTTCACTATCCAACAGAACTGCTCTGAACTTCATGGGTCATGCATCTTTGCTTCCTCTTTGAAGTAATAAAATTTGAAGCAAAGAATAGATATTGCAGTAAAAAATCTGTGTACCTTAGAAAAGGAATTGCTTGATTAAAGTATACACCTTTCTTTGCTTCTAAGTTTAACAGTTTCCTTGGATCCATACTCTTTCTGCTGTCTGGTAAAGACTCCTTCAGGGAAAACAGACACGTGGGCTAGGGTTCTATATAAGCAATAACACGTGCTACACTCTACTCTTCTCCGTACCCATCGTCATGGAAATGGTGGCCCCATCCAGACAAACTCCTACCTAACAGGCTCCCTGCGCCAGCCACAAAGCTCATCACAAAAACATTCTGGGAAGCACCAACAAGGCAAAATACTTAGGGGTTCATTCATTTGCTAAAAATATCCACATTAAATACCAGCTTGTGCTTGGAGCCCCGGGAAGCGTCAGAGAGGTACAAATGAGTATGGGCCAGTCTTGCTCTTAGGAGCCCTCCGCCTGGTACGCTCAGTGATGTTCTCGACTCCGAGTAGAAAATTCAAATCTCAAGTGTGCTCTGGAAGCACCGGGGGGCCCTGGCTGGGGGCTTCTCAGAGGAGGTGACACACAGCCAGGTAAACAGCAGTGAGCTGGCGGAGGGGACTTGATGCAGATGGTCAGAGTGACGCCCCTGGAGAACACCTGGAAGTCCAGCAGGGCTGGGGCAGCCAGCAGAGCTGAGCTGGAGGCTTGAGAGGGAGCGGGACCCCAGGTACCTACCCCAGCTGGTAGGTACACTAAGGAGCCAGCGCCTGCAGGGATGGGTGGGCAGAAGGGTGAGAACAGAGAAGGAATGAAGACAAGGCTGGCTGCGGGAACACCAGCCTGAAGGGCACTGCTGTGGCTCTGGAGACAGAGCAAAGGGAGCTGGAAGCACCGGCAGGTCAGGGGGCGCCCTGGGGACGCAGTGTGGCCCAGGTGAGACTCTCAGGGAGACTCAGGGGGCAGAATGGCCAGGACATGTTCACTGTAGGCAAAGGAACTAGGAGGGCGCCCCGCCAGGGCAACAGGCCTTCGAGGAGCCTGATGAAGGGAGCCTGCAGGGGCCCATGGAAAGGTCACAGAACAGACCCTGGTCTTGCAGTGTTCTAGAATCTACTGTATAACTTACTCCACTCCTTGGTTTCCCTGGTGGTTCAGGCAGTAAAGAATCTGCCTGCAATGTGGGTCGGGAAGACCCCCTGGAGGAGGGCATGGCAGCCCACTCCGGTATTCTTGCCTAGAGAATCCTCATGGGCAGAGGAGCATCATGAGCAAGAGTCAGACACAACTGAGAGACTAACACCGCCAGTGTCACTGAGATGCAATTTTCTTCTCTGCCAAGTAGCACGTGGGGACGGACTGTCTACAATCAAGCTGTCAGATGCTGTAAGTTCCCGTCCACATCAGAACCTGGGTGCCAGTTGTCCCCGCTGGAAACTCAACTCCACAAGAAGAAGGCCATAACCGGCCTCTCCTGAGAAGTCAGACCCTCTCTCCTCAATTGGCTCACTGGCCAGCAAGGGCCCATCCTCTCCAGCTCAGACGCACACCCTCACATCTGGCCACAGGCTGCTGACTTTTCTCCCCCCTCTCCTGGGTAATAAGGAGCAGACTGGCAAAATAGTTCAAATACCTTCTTAAAAAGTACACCGCCTTGTGGGCTGGGCGGCCTATTTTGAGCAAAATGTTTCAAACCCCCAGGCTCAGAGCTGCTCTGGGGCATCCATGGTCAATGCAACCAAGCAATCAGGAAGGCAGTAAAGGATATCCGATGATGGCCAGGCCATCCTTGGGCACGGGACGGGATGCGCCCACCCTCCAGGACCGTCTGCTGAGCGGGGGAGCCTCCAGCCTGATGTGAGAAGAGCCGTCTGGAGGATGAACAAGGTTGGGGCTGGGGGAGGCCAGGAAGGGAAGTGACCTCCTGGCTCTGATGTCCAGGAAAACGACCCAGAGCATGGAGCGTGGGAGCTGGGCTCCAGTGGCTGTGTGCAGTCAGGGCAAGCGTATGGCAGGGACAGGCCCAGGAGCGGAAAATCCACAAGCCAGCAGCCGGGAGTGTAAGGAGAGAAGTGACAGGTGGTCCAGAGGGCTGGCGGATGGCCTCAAGGTGCTCCAGGGCTAGTTTCAAGGTGCCCGAATGCCACACCCAGGTAGTGGCTACAGGGGGCCACTTAAGTTTGCAAGCAGAGGAAGGAGAGCAGGGGGAAGGATGGGGTAAAGAGGGGATCAGGGGTCAGCACAGAGAGGAGTGAAGTGGCCAGAGCTAGGAGAAGGGAGGAGAGGGGATGGAGGAGGGGAATGTGGGCCCGCAGTGCCCCCTTCTCCATATTTTCAGGACCACAGGCATTTAATCCTGTGGACCCACAAACAAATTCCTTGCCTCCAAGACACACAGCGACCAGCAGCAAACCTCAAAGGAGAGCTCCCAGACCTGCCTTTGCACATCTGGTTTCTGCTCCTGCTCTGAAAATGCTCTCAAGCCCCTGGCCCCAAACCTCCGACAGCTGATCAAACACCCGAGCACTCTGTGTAAACTCGGAAGGGGAGGGAACAGGCTGTGGAAAACTGACACACATACACCCAGATTTCCCGGAGGCCCGCCTGAGCAACAGGATACATTTGGTTCATTTCCTGCAAAACCAGAATTTCCCAGCCATGGGGGGAAATGCAGCCCTCCCTGCATTGCCTGTAGGCCTCTCCAGCTCCCTATTCCAGAGACGGTCTTCCTAATTTCCCACTTTCTCCCTGAACTTGAGCAACCTATAACAGCCTAAGATCTCTCACATCCCTGCAAATCTTCACTGCAATGGTTCATCCAGGCACAGAGGTAGGCAGAAAGTCACTGAGGCCACAAGGGCCGCCAAGCGTCCTGGAGTCCAGCTCCAACTCTCTGGCTCAAAAAAGTGTGCCTCCAACAGGTATCCTTGGCTCATTCCATCCCATAGGCTTTTGGTAGCAGAACCAATGAAAAGAAAAACAGCAGATGGCACGTCAGGGACCCTCAAAGGAAACAGAGGGTGGGGTAGCAAGATGGGTAAGGTACACCCGGGTTCAAATCCTACTTCCACCATTGAGTTTACTTGGATAAGCCATCTTGCCTCTCTGGAAAATTTTTCATCTGTGAAATGGGTATAAAAATAAAATCTGGGCAAGGCTGTCAGAATTCGAAGCGCTACTGTTAGTGTTAAGCATTAATGGAAAGAAAAAAGGAATTCAATATTTTATATATGTATAATTTTACGTATACAGATGCATGTATTACAGGCTTCCCGGGTGGCGCTAGTGTTAAAAGAATCCGCCTGCCAATACGGGAGACATAAGAGCCGCAGGTTCGACCCCTGCAGGGGTCGGGAAGATCCCTTGGAAGAGGGCACGGCAACCCACTCCAGTCTTCTTGCCTGGAGAATCCCTCGGACAGAGAAGCCTGGTGGGTTACAGACCATAGCGTCGCAGAGAGTAGGATGAGGCTGAGTGGCTGATCACCTATCTACACATATACATATGTATACATTTATCGTTCAAACGGGATAAAATTCCTAGTGTGCAACAGGGGAAAAGCCTGCGGGGCAGGGCCGGGAGTCCCAAGGTGGCACAAGCGCAGCCAGGCGCCGGGGCCGGAGCGTCCGCTGTGCGCGCTGATGCCGCGGGCGCGCGGGGACAGCGGGGCGGCGGGGCGGCGGACCCACCTGAAGACGCGCAGCAGCAGGCAGGCGATGAGGAAGGCGGAGAAGGCGCACGCCACGATCACGGCCGCCTTCAGGGTGGGCAGGTCGCGGAGCAGGCTGGAGATGCGGGTCACCAAGGCGTCGCCGCTGCTGTTGGAGCCGCCGCCGCCGCCCGCCGCCTCCCCGGACCCGGTCCCGGTGGCGTTCCCGGGCCCCGGGCCGGGCGGCGGCCGCGGCTGGCGCTCGGCTCCGGGCTGCGGAGGGGCGGCGGACCGGGCTCTGCTGGCGCGGGCGGCGGGCGCGCCCAGGAGCGCGAGCAGGAGCAGCAGCGGCAGCAGCCGCGCGGGAGGCGGCGCGGCGCGCATGGTGCGGGCGGGCGGCGCGGGGGCCGGGCTGGGCGCGCGGCGGAGCCCCGAGTCCCGCACCGGCGCCGAGGCCTGCCCGGGGTCCTCCTGCGGCGGAGCCAGGCGGCTGCGCGGTGCTTGGCAGGAAGCTGCGGCGCCCGGAAGAGTCCGCGCCGCCCGCGGCCGCGGCCGCCGCCGCCACCAACACGTTGCACCGAGTCATTCGACGGGCCGCGGCCCCACGTGGGCGGGGCAGGCCACCAGGCCGGGTGCGGGCTGCGCGGTTCCCCCGGGACCTGGGACACGCTGGGAGCGGCAGCAGTCGCCAGGAGCTGTGCTGTGCGTTGCACATTTTATCTGTTTGATATCAGCCCCTTAGGGGACAGGTATTGCTGTTACCCTCCTGTAAGAGTTGATTTAGTCCCAGCAACTCAGATTGGGCCAGACAGAACCAAAGACTCCATTCTACAGATGCGGAAACCGAAGCCTCCAAAGTGAATGAAGTGCGTGGCCAAATGCCCTATGCACTGCGTATATTTATAGTTCGGTGTCTCCCGAATTAACTCCTTTCTTCCTAAGAGTTTCTTATCTCATGGCTTCGATATTTCAGACATTTTGCACCTCTGCCTGTGAACTGGATTGTGCTGCATGCTAAGAGGCTTCAGTCGTGTCTGATTCTTTGGGACCCTGTGGACTGTAGCCCCGCCAGGCTCCTCTGTGCATGGGATTCTCCAGGTAAGAATACTGGAGTGGGTTGCCAGGCTCTCCTCCAGGGGATCATCTTCTCAACCCAGACATCCAACCCAGGTCTCCCGCATTGCAGGTGGATTCTTTACCATCTGAGCCACCAGGGAAGCCCAGAGTGCATTTCTGCCTGTGTACCTTTGCTGTAGAATAGTCTTCCTCCTAGGTTGAAGTTTCAGCCCCCAGGGAGTAATTGGCTTGCTGCCTCTGGTTTGCAAGCTAGATGATACTTAAGTGGAGAAAGATAGTTGTGGATGTTCCAGTGTGAGGCCCAACGGTGGGAAGGGATGGAAGGCACGGAAGGCCTTCTGATCTCTAGGAACTATCCTGCAGGCCTCAGGTTCCACCTTTCAGCATGAGGCTGGATCCTGGCAGGAAGCTCTCTGGTGACATGACAAGTATTCAGTGACCTTAAACAGCTCACTCCTGGTCCTATTTTGTAAAAAAGCAATGGGTAAATAAAATATAGTACAATGTATCAGTTAGCTATTGCTGCCTAACAAATTATCCCCAAACTTATCAGCTTAAAACACACACACACACATATTTTATCAGGGTTTCTGTGGTTTAGGAATCTGAGCAGAGCTTAGCTTGGGTCCTCTGCTTCAGGGTTTCTCACAAAGGTGCAGTTCATGCTGGTGGCTGGAGTCTCATCTGAAGGTTCAACTGGGGAAGGATCAGCATCCCAGCTCAATCAGTGGATTTTGGCCAGATTCAGCTCTTCACAGGCTACTGGACTGAAAGCCTCAGTTCCCCACTGGCAATTGGCCAGAGGCTGCCCACCGTTCTTACCATGTGGGCTTTTCCAGCACGGCAGCTTGCCTCATCAAAATGTGCATGTTTAGGACTTCCTTGGCTCAATGGTTGCGAGTCCACCTGCCAGTTCAGGGGCCACAGGTTCCACCCCTGGTCTGGGAAGATCTCGTGTGCCGCAGAGCACCTAAACCCATGTGCCACAGCTACTGAGCCCAAGCTCTGGAGCCTGCAAGCCATACTACTGAGCCCACGTGCCCTGGAAACCATGCTCTGCAACAAGAGACACCATCGCGATGAGAAGCCAGAGCACCAAACTAGAGAGCAGCCTCCAATCACTGCAGCTGGAGAAAGCTGGTGTGCAGCAACAAAGACCCAGCACAGCCATAAATAATTTTTTTTAATATGTAAGTCTAGAAGGCAATGGAGAAACTCTGTTAGCAAGACCGAAATCATTGTCTTAGAAAACCTGACCACAGAAGTGACATCCCAACACCTTTGCTATATTCTGTTGGTTGGAAACAAGTTACAGGTCTCATCACAAGGGGAAGGGGATATACAAGGGCGAGAGTATCAGGAAGCAAGGATCATTGGGGGCATCTAAGAAGCTGCCAGGAGACCGGGGTTTGATCCCCATGTTGGGAAGATCCCCTGGAGAAGGGAATGGCTACCCACTTCAGTATTCTTGCCTGAAGAATCGCATGGACAGAGGAGCCTGGCAGGCTACAGTCCATAGGGTTGCAAAGAGTCAGACACGACTGAATGGCTAACACTCACATACACACCCAAGAAGCTGCCTGTCACTTATAATGTGATACATTTTGATTTACTGGAATGAACAACATGCAGGTTATCAGAAGTCAACACCCAGGAGATACTGTTTAAAGTGCATGCTGAATGGTCCAGGATGCCCCAGTGCTAAAAAATGTGGACAGTCACAAGCTTTAGATCTCCTCCAACTCTAAAATACCACTTTATGTCAAAAACTGTTTTGTTGATAGACAGCCAGCATTTTATCATACCCTCATGACAGAATTCAGAAAAGAAATTTCTTAAAGAACCTCTGCTGACGTCCATGATTTTGTAGGACTGCCCTCTAAGGCATAAACCTCAGATACCACAGGCTTAGATTTTTTGCCCTTATCAGAAATCCCTGCATGGAAAGTTAAAGAAGTCCTGGGTTTTGGAGCCTCTGTTCAGGATAAGAGGTTTGACCACTAAGTGGCCTTGGCTGAAAACTTACCCACAGAATCCAGGTCTTTAATGTCTAAAGTGAGGATTGTCATACTTAGCTCAGAAAGGTCACTGGAATTGTCCTTAAGAAGGGAGAAAACATTTGTCTCCTTATCTTTCTTTTGCCATAATTCATGGACTGGGGTAGACTTGCTCGATTGTTTAACACCAGGAATTACATAACTTAACACCAAGAATGTACGTAACTTACCACCAAGAATGTACACAAACGTTAGATTATTTTAGTAAAGTGAAACTTTAGAACCTTTCCTTCTTCCTGATTACATGCTGTGCAAATCGTCCCAATGAAGAACTTACTTATAAACTGCCCTAGAGTTCCTTAAACATTTTGAATCAACTGTCAACTTAAAAAATATTCACAGCCTAGAAGTTGAGAGTTATGTTTTATTCAGTGGGAATTTTTAGGACTTCAAGCCCAGGAGACAGCATCTGAAATGACTCTGGGAGAACTGCTCTGAAGAGGTGAGGGAATGAGCCAGGTTATATAGAGGTTTTGCCACAAAGGGTGAGTAGTCTAAACATCTAAAGGTTGATTGTTGATTAAAGAGAACCAGATATCCCAAGTTAAGGAATTTAGCACTTCTCTATGTAGGAACATGCAAGAGTCTGGGCTCACTGAAATCATTCCTTTTCTATGCAGCTCATCCATCTGGGGCCGGATCCTGTGTTTTTACATCCTGAGCTTTTCTGGGGCTCACTGTAGGGAGTGACTGCAGCTGGATGCCTGCAAGGTAGCAGGTCTTCTTCTCCATCCTGGGTGTCCTTAGGGCTCACCAGCTCTTACTGGAGGGTGCAATTGCTGATGACTGTGACACCCTTATTTACAGATATGGCAGGAAATGCTTCATTTCTCACAACCAACCACAAACAATATTTTTAACATGGAATACTGGTGACTGGCAACAGAAAGCAACTTGGGCTGATTTCAGGAAAAGAAAGTTTATCAGAAGCATGTTGGATTGCCTCTAGAATCAATGGCAAGCTAAAGCAGAAGTTCTAAAAGTGTGGTCTGGGGCTCCTGGGGTCCCTGAGACCCTTCCAGGGAAACTGCAAAGTCAAAATGAATTCTACAATAACAGTAAGATGTTATTTGGCTTTTTCATTGATGATGCAAAAGCTATCATGATGAAAACTGATGCTTTAGCATGAATCAAGGCAAACTACACTCATAGTAATTGCATTCTTTATGACCATGCACAGCAGAAAAAAAAAGTCACTTTCACTTTATAGTGTCCTTGATAGAGTCATGAAGTGATTAAGCCTTGACCCTTGAGAAGGGAACATTTTACTGTTAGATGTGATGAAATGAGAAGTATGCATAAACCACTGTTGCTGCATTCTGAGCATGATGACTGTCTCGAGATAAAGCATGTACGATTCTTAGTGCTGTAAACTGAACTAGCCACTTTTTTCATGGAATGCCATTGTTAATCAAAAGTGTGCCTGACAAACTTCAGACCTGGTCTTTGGCAGTGCCTGCTAAGTCGCTTCAGTCATGTCTGACTCTTTGCAACCTACAGACTGTAGCCTTCCAGGCCCCTCTGTCCATGGGATTCTCCAGGCAAGAATACCCAAACAGGTTGCCATTACCTCCTCCAGGGGATCTTCCTGACTCAGGGATCAGACCTGCATCTCTTATGCTTCCTGCATTGACAGGCAGGTTTCTTTCCCACTAGTGCCACCTGGGAAGCCCCAGGTCTTTGGTGAGCACTTTCTCAAAAAATGAACAAGAATGAGTCTGTCGTTTCAAGGATAGTTACTGACAATATTGTAAGCAATGATAAAATTCAAACCTTCAAGCTAAACTCTGAATTTTGAGGAAAAACTTGTCAATTAGGAGATTTTCTGCTGTGAGCTGAACAACTTCCTTATACTGCAAGACTTTTCTGATGAGCTTGGTGGTGTTTTGATATTATATAATGAAATATGTAAAAATTTGGAAGATCTGCTTAAATCAGCAAGCCAGTTCTTTTCTTTATGGCCAAAGCACAATGTTACAAAATTTTGTCTGGATGAAAGTTCCATCCAAACTGTAAGATAGACCAACAGATTTCAATGAAACAGAGTACAAAATTACATTGATATGGTTCCAGACTTCACAGTGGAACTAATCTTTAAGAAACTACCACTCACAAATTTTGGTGTGAAATTAAAGGAATATATCCATACTATCTGAAAACATTATTAAAATCCCCTTCCCTTTTCTAACTGTATATCAGGACAAGGCTGGATTTTTTTCATTTTTCAACCCAAACAACAAATTGTAACACAATGAATTCAAAACCTACCTATTTTCTACTGTCAGAAATTGAGGAATTTTACCAAAAAATGTTAAAACAATGCCAGTCTTCTGGGTTTTTTAAGAAAATATAGTTATTTTCATAACAATGTATCAATGTTAACATTTATTACTTTGTTTTTAATTGAATTAATATTTTTAGAATGTTGTTGTTATTGTTCAATCACTAAGTCGTATCCAACTGTTTGCAAGCATGCCAAACTGCAGCGTGCCAGGCTCCTATGTCTTTCACTGTCTCCCAGAGTTTGCTCAAAGTCATGTCCATTGAGTCGGCGATGCTATCTAAACATCTCATCCACTGCTTTTGCCTTCAATCTTTCCCAGCATCAGGGTCTTTTCCAGTGAGTGAGTCAGCTCTTTGCATCAGGTAGCCAAAGCACTGGAGTTTCAGCTACAGCATCAGTCCTTCCAGTGAATATTCAGGACTGATTTCCCTTAGGATTGACTGGTTTGAACTCCTTGCAGTCCAAGGGACTCTCAAGAGTCTTCTCCAGCATCACAATTTGAAAGCATCAATTCTTTGACGCTCAGCCTTCTTTATGGTACAACTCTCACATCCATACATGACTACTGGAAAAACTATATTTTTGACTATACTTACCTTTGTCAGTATGCAGGTGACACCACCCTTATGGCAGAAAACAAAGAACTAAAGAGCCTCTTGATGAAAGTGGAAAAGGAGAGTGAAAAAGTTGGCTTAAAGCTCAACATTCAGAAAACTAAGATCATGGCATCCGGTCCCATAACTTCATGGCAAATAGATGGGGAAACAATAAAAACAGTGAGAGACTTTATTTGGGGGGCCTCCAAAATCTCTACAGATGGTGACTGCAGCCACGAAATCAAAAGACACTTGCTCCTTGGAAGAAAAGTTATGACCAACCTAGACAGCATATTAAAAAGCTGAGACATTACCAACAAAGGTCCATCTAGTCAAAGCTATGGTTTTTCCAGTAGCCATGTATGGATGTGAGAGTTGGACCATAAAGAAAGCTGAGTGCTGAAGAATTGAGGTTTCTGAACTGTGGTGCTGGAGAAGACTCTTGAGAGTCCCTTGGACTGCAAGGAGATCCAACCAGTCCATCCTAAAGGAAATCAGCACTGAATATTCATTGGAAGGACTGATGCTAAAGCTGAAGCGCCAATACTTTGGCCACCTGATACAAAGAACTGACTCATTAGAAAAGACCCTGATGCTGGGAAAGATTGAAGGCAGGAGGAGAAGGGGTCGACAGAGGATGAGATGGTTGGATGGCATCACCGACTCAATGGACATGAGTTTGAGTAGGCTCCAGGAGTTAGTGATGGACAGGGAGGCTGGGCATGCTGCAGTCCCTGGGGTCACAAAGAGTCAGACTCAACTGAGCAACTGAACCAAACTGAATTGAATCTTTGTCAACGAAGTGATGTCTCTGCTGCCTATATTTGTCATAACTTCCCTTCCAAAGATGAAGTGCCTTTTAATTTCATGGCTGCAGCCACTGTCTACAGTGATCTTAGAGCCCAAGAAAAGAAAATCTGTTGCTGCTTCCACTTTCACCCCTTCTGTTTGTCATGAAGTGATGGGACCAGATGCCATGATCTTAGGTTTTTCTTTAGTGCTGAGTTTCAAGCCAGCTTTTCCACTCTCCTCTTTCACCCTCATTAAGAGACTCTTTAGTTCCTCCTCACTTTCTGCCATTAGAGTGGTATCATCTGCATATCTGAGGTTATTGGTATTTCTCCCCACAATTTTGATTCCAGCTTGTGCTTCATCCAGCCGAGTTTCTCATGAGGTACTCTGCACATAAGTTAAATAAGCAGGTGACAATATACAGCCTTAATGTGCTCCTTCCCCAGTTTGGAAGCAGTCTGTTGTTCCATGTCCAATTCTAACTGTTGCTTCTTGTCCTGCATACAGTTCTCTCCAGAGGCAGGTCAGATGGTCTGGTATTCCCATCTGTTTCAGAATTTTCCATGGTTTGTTGTGATCCACACAGTCGAAGGCCTTAGTCTAGTCAATGAAGCAGAAGTAGATGTTTTTCTGGAATTGTCCTCCTTTCTCTATGAATGTTGGCAATTTGATCTCTGGTTCCTCTGTCTTTTAGCAACCCAGCTTCTACATCTGAAAGTTCTTGATTCACATACTACTGAAGCCTAGCTTGAAGGATCTTGAGCATTACCTTACTAGCATGTGAAATGAGACCTCTTGCAGTGTGAAGTCAAGTGGGCCTTAGGAAGCATTATTATGAGCAAAGCTAGTGGAAGTGATGGAATCCCAGCTAAGATGTTTAAAATCCTAAAAAATGATGCTGTTAAAGTGCTGCATTCAATATGCCAGCAAATTTGGAAAACTCAGCAGTGGCCACAGGACTGGAAAAGATCAGAGAAACTATAAAAGAAGTAATTTAGCCCCATAAACCTGTTATGCCTCCTCATCAATAAAATACATATAATAAGAGAACCTGTCTTATGAGAGGATTTTCAGAACTAAATGAGTTAACACTTAAAACATGCTTAACACAATATCAAAGAAGCGGCACATGGTCAGCAAATGTTAATTATTAAGATATCAGAGCAATGAAGAAGGAACATTGCAATAACTGAAAATACTTGACTATAAAATTGTTTTTCCAACCTTCAAGTCTCACCAATACCCAAGGGAGAGAGTTTCCAATACCCTGCATGGGAAACCTCCAGGGACACCCGCTGAAGAGCAAGGCTAACTACCTGAGTTAATAATCTAAATTCTGTTGAATCAGAACAGGAACAACCATGGGCAGTTGACACCTACTCTTGGTTTCACATATGTCAGCCCTGAGGAAACGGATCTCATGCAAGTAACCTAATCCTTCAAAAGATCTATGTTCCCTTTTCCCTGGGATGAACAGGGCTTCCCAGCTGGTGCTAGTGGTAAAGAACCCACCTACCGATGCAGAAGACATAAGGGACGTGAGTTCGATCCCTGGGTCAAGAAGAATCTCATGGACAGAGAAGCCTGGCAGGCTATAGTCCATAGGATTGCAAAGAGTCAGACATGACTGAAGCAACTTAGCACGTGCGTGACAGCTGACTTAAAATGGAAGGATGCTCAAGAAAAAAGATTAGAAGGAAATATAGCAATATGTAAACAGAAACTATCCCTAAGTGTGTGGTCAGTGTGAAAGTGAAAGTGTTAGTCGCTCAGTTGTGTCTGACTCTGCAACCCCATGGACTGTATGTAGCCCACCAGGCTCTTCTGCCTGTAGAATTTTCCCAGGCTGGAGTGGTTGCCATGCCCTTCTCCAGGGGATCTTCCCAACTCAGGGATCGAACCCGGTCTCCTGCATTGCAGGCAGATTCTTTACCATCTGAGCCATGGGGCATTTATAGTTTCTTCCTTTCCTTTCCAGAATATTCTAGTGTTTGCAGTAACCTTGTATTAATTATGCATTTATTTTTAACTTGTAGCATATATTTTATATCTGAACTATTCTGTTGCCTAAAATGGATAATGACCTGAATCCCCTTCTTAATATAACTCTGAGGGAAAGGTCTACAAAGGTGACCAAAGATGAGACATTAGAGTGTGAGTAAGGAAAATGGGGAAGATGGACAGACTCAAGAACCCCAGAGCAATCTCTCTCCGTTTCTGCCCCACACCCACACCTGACTCTCTTTATCAGAAATAATTTTTAAGGACAGACTTAACGGGAGTGAAGAAGTTCCAGGTAATAATGGCCAGCATTCACTGAGCTTTACATGCATAATCGCACTTAACCTTCCAACTCTAAATTACAGATTGGAAATGGGGGCTCCCAGCAGTTTCTCAGTTAAGGGGCTTGAGAAGAACACACGAGCTTGGGCGATGGGAAGAAGGACTGGCTTGGAGAGGGGTCCATATAGGCTTTGGGGGGTTATTTCTACTCCAGTTTGCAGAAGCAGGTGACCAACCATCTTCCTGAAGGGCACCTGTGGCAAAGAAGTGCAGGCAACTCAGCAAGAAATCTGGAGGGGGCAGGGGCGACCCCACAGTGACCCGGCCCCTCTTTCCTCTTTTCCTTATTATGTCCTCTGGAGGGCTTCTTGCCAGAGCAGCAGTTATTTCATGGGCTGGGCACTGTGGGGAGGGAAGAAGCACGTGACCCGTGGCCCCTGGTCTCAATGAAAGCCATTCTGAATCGAAGACAAGATCTACGGCTGGTAATCTAATCACTTGTAAATAAAGTTTCCAGACCCAAGAGAAAAGGGTCAGGGAGAGTAGGTCTGGATTTTACCTGTACTATACAATTATTACTGGAGAAGTTCCGACAGGGAACTAATATTCATACAGTGCCCACTGTTTGCCGGGCCCCACCTCACACACAGCATTTCTTCAGTCCTGCCAGCAACCCTCTGTGGTCTGTTTCCCTCCCCCTACGCCTGGGAAATACCCTATTCTCTGGAAATACTGTGACTCTCAGAAAGGATTTAAAATAGTGCTGGCTTAGACAGAGAAACTTCTGGAAATCCGTTGCAAACTTCCTTTGTACTGGCCTGTCACTGCTATAAAACATACTCCTGGAATACCAGGGAAATGCTGCGTTCAAGACAAATTTTAAAATTGGCTCCTTTAAAGCTAAAAAAAAAGATACAAATGAACTTATTGACAAAACAGAAACAGACTCATAGACTTGGAGGACTTACGGTTTCGAGAATGAAATAGTGTCCATACGCAGCAAAATGGGTGGACCTAGGGACTGTCATACTGAGTGAAGTCAGTCAGACAGAGAAGCAAAAGCATCCTGTGACACCCCTTATATGCGGAATCCAAAAAGATGTGATTCAAACGAACTTATTTACAAAACAGAAACAGACTCACAGGCCTAGAGAAGGAATCTATGGCGACCAGGAGGAGAGGAAGAGAGGAAGGGGCAGTTAGGAAGTTCGGGATGGACATGTACCCACTGCCATATCTAAAATGGGTAACCAACGAGGACCTACTGTCCGGCACAGGGAACTCTGCTCCATGTGATGTGGCAGCCTGGATGGGACGGGAGTTTGGAGGAGATGGGTACATGTGCTTGCATGGCTGAGCCCCTTTTCTGTGCACCTGAAACTATCACAGCGTTGTTCATTGGCTATACTTCAGTATAAAATAAAAAGTTAAAAAAGAAAATAAAATGGGGTTCTTTATACACAGTTTCTGCCATCCACATAGTAAAGGAATTGTATTTCTTTCCCTTTTCGGTGCTTGCACAGCTTCCTCCCATTTCTCCTGGGTTGGCTGGGAGGTCTGGAGGAAGCCCCCTGAGGGGAGGTTGGGGGCAGGTGGCCAGATGGAGGAGGATGCACCACTCCTCCGTCACTGGGTCCCATAGTCCATGACCAAGCTGCCAGGCAGGTGGAGGCAGTCCTGCAAAGCTGGTTCTGGGCAGGTAAGGTGGCTGTCCCCTTCCCTTTCTGTGTGCCAGATAAGTGAGTGTCCTTGTGATCCCTAGAGCAAGTAACCTCACACGTAATGGAGCTCTGGGTGACACAGGCTCTGATGAGAAGAGAGAAGACTAAAAGGGGACAGCGTCAACCCGACCCAGCTCAGGAGGGTGATCGGCCACTGGCGAGTCTGCTCTGGAGGTGCCCACAGGGCAGGGCTTTCTGCTCTAATCATACGTATGTACGTATTTATGTTTGGCTGTGCTGGGTCTCCACTGCTGTGCAGGTGTTCCTCTGGTTGCGGTGCTCAGGCTTCTCTTTGCAGTGGATTCTGTCGTTGTGGAGCTCAGGTGCTATGGCGCACGGGCTCAGCAGTTGTTGTTCTCGGGATCTAGAGCACAGACTCAATAGTTGGGGCGCACGGGCTTAGTTGCTCTGGGGCAGGTGGAATCTTCCCGGACCAGGGATCGAACTTGTGTCTCCTGCATTGGCAGGCGGATTCTTCGCCACTGAGCCACCAGGGAAGCCCAGGACTTTCCATTTTGAAACCAAGTAACTATATAGTGATGGATGGAAGCTAAACTTTTGGTGGTGAGCACACTGTAGGGTATGAAGTAGCAATATAACGTCGTACGTGTGAAACATGTTATAAGCTAAGGTTACCACAATGAAAAACAATTCTGATACAGAATGAAAGTAAAAAAAATAAAATAAACCAGTTGGTCCTGGACAAACCAGGAAGAGTTGGTCACCTTACCCACCCTCTCCCTGTTCAGGTACTGTGATCGCTACCCACAAGTGCACCCCATCCTGGGTGTTCCCCAGCGGGCAGGCTCTGATAACAGCTAATGTTTATTGTTTGCTTATTGTCCGACGCTTTCTATATCTGTCCCATTTACTCCTCAACACAGGCCTAGGGAGAAGATATCACTAACACCTCCTCTCACAGATGAAGAAACTGAGGCTGACAGAGGGTGAACAACACAGTTCCATAAAACCAGCTTGCTGTGCACACTTGAGTTTAGGAAGGATTTCCGTACTCTGCTTTCTAAAGTTTGTCAGAGGGAGATGGAGAGAAAGAGGGAGGAAATGAAGGAAGGAAGAGAAAGAGGGAGGGGGAGTGGAGGTGGGGAGGGAGGAAGGGAGGGTGGGAGGGGAGGAGAAGGGGGAGGGGGAGGGAAGGAGGAGGGGAGGGGGAGGGAAGGAGGAGAGGAGGGGAGGAGGGGGAGGGAGGGAGGGGAGGAGGGGGAGGGAGAGAGGGGAGGAAGGAAGGAAGAATGGGAGGGCAGAGGGGAGGCGAGGGGGAAGAGGGAAGATGGGAGGGGGCCAGGGAAGCAGGAGGGAAGAAGGGAAGGAGGCTGAGAGAGGCGGAGTGAGGTGGAGAAGCCCTGACGGATCACACACCTCATCTCAGCTGTCAGCTGCATCCTCAGCTGCCCCCACTCAGCTCGCCTGCTGAGCCAACAGCACCAGCCTCAGTGCATTTTACTCCCTGTGAGAACTGAGTGTATTATCATATGATATTCATGCCTATTTTCATAAATAATTCACCTTTTTTCTTTTTTTTTTTTTTTTTTTTTTGCACAAAAGTAAAACAGCCTGAAGCTAGAACATTTAAAAAGAACGCTGGGGCCTTATTCATAAAATAATAATGGGCTGGTTTGCCAGACAGTTTGTAAAAAGTCCCGAAGCTAAAATACGCCAAGTTCTAGGTCTATTTTTAGCCTGGAAAAGGCCTCCCTATGTCTTTCTCAGTTCACACTTGATAAGGGCAGTTGTTCTGCTGTCTCTGAGAAGGGGCTTTCCCAAATCAGTTTCATTTGCACAGGGAACTCTTAAAGATAATTTGGTGGATAAACATATTTATGAAATTCAAACACCGGGGACACAAATGCTTTTTTTAACCACACAAAAATAAATTGTAAACAAAAGGATAATGGTCCACCACGCCTATGGGAAATGGGGCCAGAGTTTACCGTTTAAGTGGCATGTTTCCCCAAGCCTTGCAGGGAGATTTCTTTTGCAGAGGAATAGCAATTCCAGGCCTGGAAATGCTTAAAAATAATGCTTAGATGATAAGATTTGTGCCTCCGTGTTATTATGGTTTCCTCCTTCCTCAATATTATGCACTAGTTGTTTACAACATCTTTGTCACCTGTGATGATTTTTTAAATCATAAATCTTACGATCGTACTTATCAAATTACATACCTCTAGAAGGACACACGACAGGCTCATAAAATCAGTAACGCCTGTGACACTGGATGACCAACCAGTTTGCTAAGGACTTTCAGGGCTAAATCAGAAAGCATCAGACAAAGTAAGGCCAACTCATCCTTGCCTTTGCAGGAGAAGCGTGAATCACACTGGGGCGAGCCCGGGAGAAAACGGTGACTCTGTATCCTTTCATGGGTGGGTGTGCTTAGTCGTACAGTCGTGTCCAACTCTTTGTGAGTCCATTGACTGTAGCCCACCAGGCTCCTCTGTCCATGGGGATTCTCCAGGCAAGAATATCGCAGTGGGTTGCCATGCTCTCCTCTAGGGGATCTTCCCAAATCAGGGACGGAACCCAGGTCTCCTGTACTGCGGGCAGATTCTTTACCATCTGAGTCATCAGGGAAGCCCATACCCTTTCATCTGTTTGGAATATTCAATCCCGTGAGTTTTCTACCTCTTCAAAATAAATTATGTTAAAAATATTCTGTCAGATGAATGGATAAAGAAGATGTGATATATATGTGTGTATATATACACATATACAACGGAATATGTATGAATGTTGTTATTGTTCTTGTTCAGCCAGTCAGTTCAGTTGCTCAGTCGTGTCCAGTTCTTTGCGACCCCACGGACACCAGGCCTCCCTGTTCATCACTATTTCCCGGAGTTTACTCAAACTCAAGTCCACTGATAAGTAAGTGATGCCATCCAACCATCTCATCCTCTGTCGTCCCTCTCCCCTCCTGCCTTCAATCTTGCCCAGCATCAGGGTCTTTTCAAGAGTCAGCTCTTCACATCAGGTGGCCAAAGTATTGGAGTTTCAGCTTCAACATCAGTCCTTCCAATGAACACCCAGGACTGATCTCCTTTAGGACGGACTGGTTGGCTCTCCTTGCAGTCCAAGGGACTCTCAAGAGTCTTCTCCAACACCACAGTTCAAAAGCATCAATTCTTTGGCGCTCAGCTTTCTTTATAGTCCAACTCTCACATCCATATATGGCTACTGGAAAAACCATAGTTTTGACTAGACAGACCTTTGTTGACAAATTAATGGCTCTGCTTTTTATTTATTTTTTATGAACATATATATTTTTATTCTGATGAGAAAGCTCCAGCTTTGCTCTCTCAACAGCTTTCATATATAACACACAACAGTGTTAACCATATTTTCCATATTGTAAATTGTACCTCTAATTCTTTTGTTTTTCTTTACATTATTGTGTTTGTTTTGCCATACATTGACATGAATCCGCCATGGGTATACATGTGTTCCCCTTCCAGAAACTCCTTCCCATCCTCCCTCCTGATTCCATCCCTCTGGGTCATCCTGGTGCACCAGCCCTGAGCACCCTGTATCATGCATCAAACCTGGGCTGGTGATTCATTTCACATATGATAATTTACATGTTTCAATGCCATTCTCCCATATCATCCCACCCTTGCCCTCTCCCATAGAGAGGCTTTTTAATATGCTGTCTAGTTTGGTCATAGCTTTTCTTCCAAGGAACAAGCATCTTTTTATTTCATGGCTGCAGTCACCATCTACAGTGATTTTGGAGCCCCAAAAAATAAAGTCTGACACTGTTTCTGTTTCCCCATCTATTTGCCATGAAGTGAGGGGACCGGATGCCATGATCTTAGTTTTCTGAATGTTGAGTTTTAAGCCAGCTTTTTCAATCTCCTCTTTCACTTTCATCAATAGGCTCTTTAGTTCCTCTTCACTTTCTGCCATAAGGGTGGTGTCATCTGCATTTCTGAGGTTATTGATATTTCTCCTGGCAGTCTTGATTCCAGCTTTTGCTTCATCCAGCCTGGCATTTTACATGATGTACTCTGCATATAAGTTAAATAAACAGAGTGACAATATACAGCCTTGACGTACTCCTTTTCCTATTTAGAACCACTCGGTTGTTCCATGTCCAGTTCTAACTGTTGCTTCCTGACCTGCATACAGATTTCTCGAGAGGCAGGTCAGGTGGTCTAGCATTCCCATCTCTTTCAGAATTTTCCACAGTTTATTGTGGTCCACACAGTCAAAGGCTTTGGCATAGTCAATAAAGCAGAAATAGATGTTTTTCTGGAACTCTCTTGCTTTTTCTATGATCCAGCAGATATTGGCAATCTGATGCCTGGTTCCTCTGCCTTTTCTAAAATCAGCTTGATATTGTTCTCGTTATTTAGTTGCTAAGTCATATCTGACTCTTTTGCAACGCCATGGACTGTAGCCTGACAGGCTCCTCTGTCCATGGGATTTCTCAGGCAGGAATACTGGATTGATTTGCCATTTCCTTCTCCAGGGGATCTTCCCAAACCAAGGAGCAAACCCCAGTCTCCTGCATTGGCGGACAGATTTTGTTTTCCCACTAAGCCACCAGGGAAGCCCACCGTGAAATATTACTCAGCCATAAAAAATAATGAAATAAGGCCATTTGGAGCAATGTGGATACACTTAGAGATTATCATACTAAGTGAAGTAGGTCAAATAAAGACAAATATCCCATATCACTTGTATGTGGAACCTAAGAAAATGATACAAATGAACTATTTACAGAATAGAAACAGCCTCACAGACAAAGAAAACAATCTTATGGAAAAAAAAAACCATCTGATAGTTACCAAAGGGGTTTGGGATTAAAAGATATTATTGTATGTAAAATAGATAAACATCAAGGTCCTATTGATTGCACAGGGAGCTAAATTTAATATCTTATAATAACCTACAATGGAAAATAATCTAAAAAGTATATATATATAAACTTTGCTGTACACCTGAAACTAACACAATGTAAATCAGCTATACTTCAATTTTAAAAATATATTCTGTCTATATCAGGTGAGAGGACTATTAAGCTAGTAGATCTCTAAGAATGACAGTCTATTAGATCCATATGAAACTAACATCAGTACATTTAAGTTCTGCTTTGTTACTTATTTCATTTTCTTCTAAAATATACCCTCCAGGGCTTCCCTGATGGCTCAGTGGTAAAGAATTTGCCTGCCAGTGTAGGAGACACAAGTTCAATCCCTTATCTGGGAAGATTCCACATGCCACAGAGCAACTCAGCCCATGGGCCACAATTGAGCCTGTAGTCTTTTTTGTTTGTTTGTTTGTTTGTTTGTTTATTAGTTTTGCCATATAATGACATGATATCACCATGGGTTTACATATGCTCCCCCTCCAGGACCCCCCTGCCTCCTACCTCCCCCCGGGAAATCTCGATGCACCAGCCCCGAGCATCAATCCTGGGCTGACGCAGATGTATAGAATAGACTTGTGGACTCTGTGGATGAGGGGAAGGGTGGGATGATATGGGAGAATGGCATTGAAACATGTTAATTACCATATGTCTAATCAATCGCGAGCCTGTAGTCTTGAGCTTAGGAGCTGCAACTACTGAAGCCCGTGTGCCCTGGAGCCTGTGCTTCTGCAACAAGAGAAGCCACCGAAATGAGAAGCCTGTACACCACAGCTAGAGAGCAGCTGGAGCTCACTGCAACTCGGGAAAAGCCAGCGAGGCAATGAAGACGCAGCACAGCCTAAATAAATAAATAAACAATATTATAAACTGTGCCCTCCAAAGGACTTTACAATTACTCTTTCTTAAAGAACTCAAAGTTTTGCAAATTTCTTTAACTCATTCTCACACCAGGAGGCAATTAGAGCTCCTATTGTTGTTCCACTTCAAAGATGAAAAAAAGGGAAAGGGGCTGGAAGGATGTTACCTAAGTTGTCCAGAGCTGGAAGTGAGTGTGTGAGGGCCTCCCATCCCCCCGGGCAGGCCTCTCTTTGCTGGTCCACTTTGCATCTGGTTAGTATTGTCTCTGCAAACAGACAAACCATGCAAACAGCCGGCTGTTGCCAAAGCGAAATGTTTCTATCAAAGTTTCTCAAGTGTCCCAGAGGAGCGCCCGCCAACAACCAGTGATGACACAACGTTGGCGGATGAAGCCCTCCCGGCCAATCAGGCTGCGGAAACAGTGCCACCCACGGGGGAACTTTTTATGGGATTTCAGAGGAAACAGTCCTGAGGCGCACACGGGGCCAGCCCCGGCTCTGAGCGGAGCGCCGACTGCCCGCAGCTCCTTCTGCAGTTCAGGTTGTTTGTCTCCTACACATCAAAGTCACGTTCACTCGTTTTCTTCTCAAAATGAAGATTCTGAGGCGAAGTCCAGCTGGGCAGAACTAAACAGACTCCGGAGTGATTTCCTCGGAAAAGCCGAAGGGGCGGGGCGCAGCTCACGCTCCCGGGGGTTGTTTGTGAAACAAACACCTCGGCGAACGCGACGCGGAGTGCGGGCTGGCTTGGTGAAGACACACCAGCTGTTGTCTCTGCGACGCAGGGCCACCCCCACGTCCGGAGACATCCCCTCCAGGTCTGCCCCGCGGTGACCGCGCAACTGGCATCCTCAGCCTCTCGGTGAAGGCCAGAGTTCAGGCTCGTATTTGCACAAATTCCTGTTTGAATTGGGCTTCCCTGGTGGCTCAGCAAAAAGGAGTCTGCCTGCCAGTACAGGACACACAGGTTAGATCCCTGGGATGGGAAGATCCCCTGGAGGAGGGCATGGCAACCCACTCCAGTATTCTTGCCTGGAGACTCCCATGGACAGAGGAGCCTGGGGGGCCAAGTCCATGGGGTCACACAGAGTTGGACACAACTGAGTGATTAAGCCCCCCGCCCCCCCACACACACACCCCGAGTAATCAATAGGCGTTAGGTGTCATCGCTGCTGCTGTCGGCATTCTTTCCCGGCCTCAGTTCTCACCTGTATTGTATCTTCCAGTTGTAACCCCCACCCTGCTCTCATAACCAGCTTCATCTTTCCCAGTGCAAACCCAAGCATGATTCTCCCTTGCTGAAAACCCGTTTGATTTGTTTTATTAGTTTTATTGGGGTCTCGTTGTTTTACAATGTTGTGTTAGTTTCTATTACACAGCACAGTGAGTCAGCTGTCCATATAGGTATATCCCCCCCTTTTTTGGAAGGCAGCTGTGTTCACCACTATACCACCAATGCCCATCTCCTGTTTTTTTGGATTTCTTTTCTCAGGTAACCCTACTCAGTGCTGAAAACTCTTTAGGTGAACTCTTTGCCTCTAGAAACCCAGTTCCTTAATACTGCCCCAACTTCCCCACTGGCAGCTTCATCGACCCCACACCCACACACTCCAAACTCTAACTTTACTAAATTACTTGCTATCCCTCCCCTCCAAGGCTGAGCTCTTTCCTGTTTCTTCCACTAGAAACACTCTTCCCTGGCCCCTTTGCCTCCATTTTTGACCTAAAGAACTCCTAAGCCTTCTACAGAAAGACATAACGTTCTTTGTGAAGTTCCTGTTCTCTTCTCTAGGACCCCCACTGTCCCATACCAGCCCCAGCCCACACGCAGTGCTCCGTAACTTCCAGGGTGACCAAATGTTCTCATTTGCCCAGGACTGAAGAGTTGTCCAGAATTAAGGATTTTAGTGCTAAAGCTGTCCAGAATTAAGGATTTTAGTGCTAAAACCAAAGAATCTTGGGCCAACAGGGGTATTTGGTCGCCCCAATAGCATTGATCACATGGTTTGGGAATTAGCTGTCTTTTGATAAGATTGGAGTGCAGAAATTTTCCTTGTTCATCTTCACATCCACAGTATCTACCCTAGGGTCAGGCACATATAGGGCTTCCCAGGTAGTTCAGTGGTAAAAGAATCCACCTGCCAATGCAAGAGATGCAGCTTCCATCCCTGGATCAGGATCTTCCTGAAGGAGGAAATGGCAGCCCACTCCAGTGATCTTGCCTGGAGAATCCCACGGACAGAGGAGCCTGGTGGGCTACAGTCCATGGGGTCGCAAAGAGTTGGACACGACTGAAGTGACTAAACAACAACAAGAGGCACATATATGGTCCAGTCAATAAATATTTGTTAAATACATTCGTTGAGATAGCACTTAGTTGCAGCAACAGAAAAACTGAAGGCAGTGGTTCACATCCAGTCCCCCAACAAGACCTTGGGCGTGTAATTGCTTTCATTTATATATTTATGTATTTGCCCTTGAAGATTTGAGGCAAATTCCTTGGTCTTGCTGAGCCTGCATTTGTAAAAGGGAGATAATAATATCCATTTCACGGAGAGTTGTGAAGCTTCAACGGATGTCAGGTGGTTAACACAACACCTGGCATATAACAAGCTTTAGTAAGTGCTAGCTACTATTACTATTTATTATTATTATTATTTGAATAGCGAGCACAGTGCAATTAATAAAGGTTGGCTCCCTTCCCCTCTTTAAAGAAATGAATACAGGTGGCCTTAAATGTAATTATACCGTAGAGGAAGCTTCCCTTCAAACACTGATCGGCCACCTAGCCCACACATTAGAATCCCCCAGGGACCTTTTACAAAGACTGATGCCCGACCCCGACCAATTAATTCAAATCTCCAGTGATGGATGCAAGCAGCAACTCCTTTAAAGAGCTCCCCTGGTGATGCTAATAGGCGCCCAGGTTGAGAACCTCTGCCTTAGGGCACTGGGTTGGCTGTGTTTTAACTCTTAATTGCTACCCTAGGTCTTTCCAAACAGTCCTCCCCACCAGTCTGGGTGTTTAATTCCCTTTGTCCCCCCACCTTTGTCGTCAGGACAAGAACTGGAGAACTCTCAGCCCACCTGAGGGGAAACTTATTGCCTCTCCTTGTCATCATTCCAGGCTGGGACCCCCACTCCTAAAGCCCGTACCCCTGCGGCTCCTTGCCTTTCAGAACCTTCACTGTTTGTATTCTCTCTGGAATTTGGAGAAATGAAAAAGAGATCACTTCATCTGTGTCTTCCTTAAGGATACAGATGTTTCACTTTCTAGCCAGTGTTTCTCAAACTGGGTCTACAGACATCTTAGGGATCCACCTGGATCTGCATGACAACTTTCCATCTGCATTTCGGTTTGCTAATATGTGACTACTGTACAGTATCTAGTCGCCCCTGTTGTGCTTGTGTTTTGTAGCATAAAGGCATTCAGTGCATACACCCAGATTTTGAAGCAGTCCAGACAGAAGGACCAAGGCACACAGCGGGAGAAGCCAATGGATTCAAAGTGACCAGAAAGTAGTCATTAGTGTCACAGTAACTGTAGAAACAGTTTGTGTGTCGTGTCTACACATAACAGTTTGCGTGCCTGTGTGTAGACGCACAGTTGTGTCCAGCTCTTTGTGATCCCATGGACTGTAGCCCACCAGGCTCTTCTCTCCATGGGATTTCCCAGGGCAAGAATCCTGGGGTGGGTTGCCATTTCCTCCCCAGGAGATCTTCCCAACTCAGGGATCAAACCAGAGTCTTGCATTTCCTGCATTGGCGGGCGGATTCTTTGCCAACTGCACCAACTGGGAAGCCCTAACAGTTTGCAGTAAGCAGTAAATATACGCTTGAGACATTTTCTTCTCTCTTTCCAAAAACAGTAGGGAGGGAAACCCCATTTAAAGTAGATTATAATAAGACTAACCGTATCTTTTTGCAAATGTGAGTGAACATGAGTATCTACCAAGTGTTTGGGGGACTTCCCTGGTGGCCCAGTGATTAAAACCGCATACTTCCAATGCAGTGGGCACAGGCTTGATCTCTGGTCAGGAAATTAAAATCCCACACGCTACGCAGTGTGGCCAATAAGTTAAAAAAAAAATTAAGTGAAATAAAATCAGCATTTGGAAATTACTCACTGGCCAAATTTTGGTCATACAGTGCCTGACAGCCCAGCATTAGCAAATACAGTCATGATGTTATATATACCATTTGTGCCTCATCTCTATGAGAAGAAACAGTCTTTGATTAGTATTATTAAAGTGAAAATACAGGAACAGATTCTAAAACAAGACCAAAATCTACATTTTTCCATTATTAAACCAGCCATACTGACTTACTTTTAGTAGCACCTCGTAATCATCACAAATCCCATCAAAATAATGTTGTTGATTTACATGTCATTCCTGTGTATTGTCTTTGGCTCTTTTTCTAATTTTTTTCTTTTGATAGGTGAGCATAAACAGTGTATACCTAGTTTTATTAAATCCCTATTAAGGGATTATATAGTGCCTGACAGCCTAGGAAGTCAACAGATACCTGGAGTAACAGGCAAACTTGGCTTTGGAGTACAAAATGAAGCAGGGCAAAGGCTAACAGAGTTTCACCAAGAGAATGCACTGGTCATACAGCAAACACCCTTTTCCAACAACACAAGAGAAGACTCTACACATGGACATCACCAGATGGTCAACACCAAAATCAGATTGATTATATTCTTTGCAGCCAAAGATGGAGAAGCTCTATACAGTCAACAAAAATAAGACTGGGAGCTGACGGTGGCTCAGATCACGAACTCCTTATTGCAAAATTCACTTAAATTGAAGAAAGTAGGAAAAACCACTAGACCATTCAGGTATGAACTAAATCAAATACCTTACGATTATACAGTGGAAGTGACAAATAGAATTAAGGGATTAGATCTGATAAAGTGCCTGAAGAACTATGGATGGAGGTTCATGACATTGCATAGGAGGCAGAGATCAAGACCATCCCCAAGAAAAAGAAATGCAAAAAGGCAAAATGGTTGTCTGAAGAGGCCTTACAAATAGCTGAGAAAAGAAGAGAAGCTAAAGGCAAAGGAGAAAAGGAAAGATACACCCATTTGAATGCAGAGCTCCAAAGAATAGCAAGGAGAGATAAGAAAGCCTTCCTCAGTGATCAATGCAAAGAAATAGAGGAAAAGGATAGAATAGGAAAGACTAGAGATCTCTTCAAGAAAATTAGAGATATCAAGGGAACATTACATGCAAAGATGGGCTCAAAAAAAGGACAGAAATGGTACAGACCTAACAGAAGCAAAAGATATTAAGAAGAGGTGACAAGAATACACAAAAGAACTATACAAAAAAGATCTTCATGATCCAGATAATCATGATGGTGTGATCACTCACCTAGAGCCAGACATCCTGGAATTCGAAGTCAAGTGGGCCTTACAAAGCATCACTATGAACAAAGCTAGTGGAGGTGATGGAATTCCAGTTGAGCTATTTCAAATCCTAAAAAATCATGCTGTGAAAGTCCTGTACTCAATGTGCCAGCAAATTTAGAAAACTCAGCAGTGGAAGCAGGACTGGAAAAGGTCAGTTTCCATCCCAGTCCCAAAGAAAGGCAACACCAAAGAATATTCAAACTACCACACAGTTGCACTCATCTTACACGCTAGCAAAGTAACGCTCAAAATTCTCCAAGCCAGGCTTCAACAGTATGTGAACCATGAACATCCAGATGTGCAAGCTGGATTTAGAAAAGACATAGGAACCAGATATCAAATTGCCAATATCTACTGTATCATCAAAAAAGCAAGAGAGTTCCAGAAAAACATATACTTCTGCTTTATTGACTACACCAGAGTCTTTGACTGTGTCATTCACAACAAATTGTGGAAAATTCTGCAAGAGATGAGAATACCAGACACCTTACCTGCCTCCTGAGAAATCTGTATGCAGGTCAAGAAGCAACAGTTAGAACTGGACATGGAACAGCTGACTGGTCCCAAATTGGAAAAGGAGTACGTCAAGGCTGTATATTGTCACCCTGTTTATTTAACTAATAAGAGTAAATCATGCAAAATGCCAGGCTGGATGAAGCAAAGCTAGAATCAAGACTGCTGAGAGAAACATCAATAACCTCAGATACGCAGATGACACCACTCTTATGGCAGAAATCGAAAAACTAAAGAGCCTCTTGATGAAAGTGAAAGAGGAAAGTGAAAACATTGACTTAAAACTCAGCATTCAGAAAACTAAGATCATGGCATCCGGTCCCATCACTTCATGGCAAATAAATGGGGAAACAATAGACACAGTGACAGACTTTATTTGGGGGGATCCAAAATCACTGTAGATGACGACTGCAGCCATGAAATTAAAAGACATTTGCTTCTTGGAAGAAAAGTTATGACCAACCTAGACAGCATATTAAAAAGCTGAGACATTACTTTGCCAACAAAAGTCCGTCTAGTCAAAGCTGTGGTTTTTCCATTAGGCATGTATGGATGTGAGAGTTGGACTATAAAGAAAGCTGAGTGCCAAAGAATTGATGCTTTTGAACTGTGGTTTTGGAGAAGACTCTTGAGAGTCCCTTAGACTGCAAGGAGATCAAACCAGTCCATCCTAAAGGAGATTAGTCCTGGGTGTTCATTGGAAGGACTGAGGGTGAAGCTGAAGCTCCAATACTTTGTCCACCTGATGCAAAGAACTGACTCATTGGAAAAGACCCTGATGCTGAGAAAGACTGAAGGCAGGAGGAGAAGGGGAAGGATGAGATGGTTGGATGGCATCACTGATTCGATAGCTCCAGGAGTTGGTGATGGACAGGGAAGCCTGGAGTGCTGCAGTCCATGGGGTCACAGAGTCGGACACGACTGAGCGACTGAACCGAACTGAATTAAGAGATGATAAAATAATTCTAGTTACTGTTGTCAGTCATCAGTAACCTTTTCCCAGCTGGTTTGGAACAATTCTCCTGGCTGAAGATCAGAATCAGCTAGGGCACAGTCAGAAATTCAGGCTCCCACATCCTGCTCTAGGCAATCAGAGGTGAGAGACAGGAGTTTGAAACAGATGACACAGTCTGGGCTCCAGGGAAATTTAGCTTCATTTCCAAAGGCCAGTATTCCTGGCTCTTTTAAATTCTAAATGCTTTTCAACTGACTGATTGATTGCTTTTATGGTACATCCCTTGTCTCAGAAATTAAATTGAAAAGCTTCTCCTTTCCAGAGGCTGAATTCCTACTTCCTTGGGTCAAGCAAGGCTCTTCTCAGCTCTATCTGGCCTCAAAGATATGAACCTGTAACTAGAGAAATGGCAACTTGATTCTTACACTACTTTTTTAAAAAATTGGACTGCTAGATGTAGGGGTTCAATTAACCACACAACTCAGTTATGACATACGACCAACCTGGGTTAGTGCAAAGCCCTTTCTTGTTTTGTTTTTTTCCTTTTTTACCCCTTTCCCTACTTTCACAGACTCATGTGCACATACTTGCCACATTAATAACCCTTCTGATGGCTTTTATGTGAGTTTTTTTTAATAAGTATTTTTCTTGTATACTTAGTACTGCCAATAAAATACAGAACATCCAGTTCAGTTTGAGGTTCAGATCAACAATAAATAACTTTTAGTATAGGTAATAATTTTTATTGTTTATCTGAAAGTCAAATTTAACTGGACATTCAGTTTGGGATTTTTATTGTTTTGTTTTTGGCTAAATCTGGGAACTCTATGTAAAATGTAAAATCTTGCGTACATAAATATTATTCCAATTCCCTTTTTATTTCACTCAGATCTAAGTTGACCCATCCACGTGGCTGTTTTTACATCTAGTCGGTTTCTTCTGTCTGTTTCAGAGACCTCCACGATGTGGGCACCACTTTGCATTATTCATGCCCCCAAGGAGATACTGCAGCCTCCTCCAGCTGCCCACTACCAAGAGTGATGCTGCGGTGAACACCTTTGCCCATGTCTCCTATTGGACTTGGGTGGTCGGTCACTTTTTTTTTTACATTTAAATATGGTTTGCACGTCCTTAATTTAAGATGTCACTCAGAGCAGTGGTGCAGGTCCACGCTCCCACCAGCTCTGCATGAGTCCCTGTGTTCCCACATTCCTGCAGGCAGGTGGCAAAATCCACCATCTAAGAGAGCCTCTAAGAACCGTAACCTGCCAGCTCTTTCTTGCTCCAGTTTGCTTTTCTCTTATTACTAACGGTTTGAAGCGTCTCTTCATGGCAAACATTTATTTACACTTCTATAAATTGCTGCTTTGAATCATTTGCCCATTTTTCTATAGAAATGCCTATATTTTTCTTCTTTTTTAAGAATCCTTGGATTTTTTAGATATTGCTACATGCATGCACGCTAAGTCGCTTCAGTCGTGTCTGACTGTTTGTGACCCTGGGGACTGTAGCCTGCCAGGCTCCTCTGTCCATGGGATTCTGCAGGCAAGAATACTGGAGTGGGTTGCCATTTCCTTCTTAGCTCTCCCTCTAGAGCCTTCGTACCACCCCACCAGCGTCCAGCCCGTCTAGGTCATTACAGAACACCAAGCTGATCTCCCTGCCAACACCTTCTATTAAACAGCCCAGCCTCTTCCCATTAATTTTTTTTTGGAGGGGGGATTAAGTTCTCACATATTCTTAGATCCCTCTAAGAGCTTCTCACTCTGCTCTACTGCTCTATCCATTTTACGGTAAGTCCAGTCCACATTGCCTTTATTATTTTTTTAAGATTTTGTTTGATGTGGACTATTTTTCAAGTCTTTACTGGATCTGTTACAATACTGCTTCTGTTTAACGCTTTGGGTTTCTGGCCTGGAGGCATGTGGGATCCTAGCTCCCCGACCAGGCATGGAACCCACAGCCGCTGCATTGGAGGGTGAAATCGTATGCACTGAGTTTACAAATTAATTAAGAGAAATTTAACAATATTAAATTATCCCATCAAGATCTTGGACTACCTCTCGATAGATAATCCTCTGATTTTTCAGAGGTATTTTTTCCCCAGGGAGATCATGTATATTTTTGATACGCCAATATCTAGATATTTGTTGACACTGTCAATGGAATCTTACTTGTATTGAAATTTCTAATGGACTATAACTGATGTAGGAAACACTATTGATGTTTTTTTTAGTGATCTCATATCCAGCAAGATCTTGCCAAGTTCTCTTTTTAGTTCTAATGGCTGATCCTGCCACATTATCTATGTAGATACTCATATTGTGCATAAACAGTTTTTTCCTTTCCAACCCTTTCTCCTCTGGTATATTTCCCGTCAGCTTAACCAGTAGCTCCACTCTGTGTTAAACAATAGTAACACAAGGATATCTTAAAGTAACATCTCTGGCCCCTCGTAGGAGAGTCCGGGCAAGTTCCTTCACGGTCTGACTCTGCTTCCCCAGCTGGTAAACCTTCCTCACGGAGTTCAGATGATCATAATAATAAATCCAAAGCTCCTGGCACACAGGGTGTTCACAGCATAGATTATAGTTCTACTAATTCTTCTGTTCAAGATACAGGTCAGCCATGTCCTTGGAATTCCATTCCCACCATTACAGAAGACTGAACCATTTAAAAGATGTAGAAGGGACTTCTCTGGCGGTCCAGGGGTTAAAACTTCACCCTCCAATGAAGGGGGTGTAGGTTCGATTCCTAGTTGGGACCTAAAGTATTCTACCACATGCCTCGAGGCCAAAAAACCAAAACATAAACATCAGAAGCAATACTGTAACAGATTCAATAAATATATGTAGGATATCTAGAGAGATGGTCATTTTTATTTGACTCCAATATGATGATTTACAAGACCGGTGGAAAGGATTTCAGCCCCCTACCAAGTCTAAAGCATTGTTCATGGAAAGTACTATCCAAGGAGAACCAGAGTGAATTAGGAGTAGCAACAGCCAAACCATAGATCACCCCAACTTTTCACTCAAACTTCATACTGTCAGCAATATCATTATGGATGCATTTTTAAAATAAGCTCTCATGATCAAGATGATGGTGGTGGAGAATCTGAAATAGTTGTGGAGCGTGGGCTTCAGAGCCTGTGGGCTTAGCTACCTTTCAGCAAGTGGACTCTTAGTTCCCTGACCAAGGACTGACTCTGTGTCCCCTGCTTGGAAGGAAGAGGCTTAACCACTGGACCACCAAGGAAGTCCCTATCAAATGCAGAGTTTTAAACTGTGTAAAGTAGGCCGATGCTTGGGCTTTCCCGTGTGGCTCGGTGGTAAAGAACCCACCTGCCAACGCAGGAGACCTGGGGTTTGACCCCTGGGTGGGGAGATCCCCTGGAGGAGGAAATGGCTACGCACTCCAATATTTTTGCCTGGAGATCCCATGGACAGAGGAGCCTGGGGGGCTAGTCCATGGGGTCGCAAAGAGTCAGACGCGACTGAGCGACTGAGCAGATGCACAAGATCGATGCTTAAAGAGTTAAAAGTGATATAAATCATTAATAAACTCTAAATTCTATTCAATCCTTTAAAAAAAAAGATATGAATCATTAGGCAGTGTTCTTTGTTAAATTCAGTTTTTAATTGCACGGAGGAAGGGTAGTCGCTTCTCTGACTGTTGATGCATGCTTGTGCTGGCGAGCTTGTCCCCCCTCTCAAGACGCGTGTTGAAATCACATGCAAGTGGATCGACAACAGTAATTAAACATTCTGATGATGCGATTTCACAGTGCGGATTCTCAGGGGTTTTTTTTTAATATAGCGAATATTGGTTCTTTTTTTCATTTTTTAAATTATGAAAGTATGGTAACACGTTTACAGGAGACTTGGAAAATACAGACCAAATTACATACAGCTCCACTATGCATCAGGCTAAGTCGCTTCAGCTGTGTCCAGCTCTCTGTGACCCTATGGACCATGACCCACCAGGCTCCTCTGTCCCTGGGATCCTCCAGACAAGAATCCTGACGTGGGCTGCCGTTCCCTCCTCCAGGGGATCTTCCTGACCCAGGGATGGAACCTCTGTGTCTTATGCCTCCTGCACTGCAGGTGGATTCTTTACCACAAGCACCACCTGGGAAACCCAGGAAGCCCATAGTTCCACCATATGTTACAATTATTTTTTAGGCAGATACATTAAGATTTTTAGTTGGAGTTTCAATATCAAACTGTCAAAAATTAATATAATGAATACACATACAAGTGTAAGGACACATAGACCTGAAAATCACCAGGAACCAAGTCAACATGATTATGATTTACGCAATTTTCACACAGCAGGATACAAATTCTATTCAAGTTCTCATAGACTATAAACTAGAGGGGGAAAATGTTTTTTTCTCTTGCTCTATTTGGGTGGAAATATGTTTGCAGTGACAAGTTAGTATTAAAAACCATCTTTGAAAACTAGTCTATTCTTTGATGTGACTGCAGGAGCTTTTCTCATGGCTGATGGCTAGGATTTTATTTATTTATTTTTATAAATTTATGTATTTTAATTGGAGGCTAATTACTTTATAATATTGTAATGGTTTTGCCATATGTTGACATGAATCAGCCATGGGTGTACATGTGTTCCCCATCCTGAACCCCCCTCCCACCTCCCTCTCCATCCCATCCCTCTGGGTCATCCCAGTGCACCAGCCCTGAGCACCCTGTCTCATGCATCAAACCTGGACTGGCGATCTGTTTCACATATGATATTACACATGTTTCAATGCCATTCTCCCAAATCATCCCACCCTCCCTCTCTCCCACAGAGTCCAAAAGACTGTTCTATACATCTGTGTCTCTTTTGCTGTCTTGCATACAGGGTTATCGTTACCATCTTTCTACATTCCATATATATGCATTATTATACTGTATTGGTGTTTTCCTTTCTGGCTTACTTCACTCTGTATAATAGGCTCCAGTTTCATCCCCCTCATTAGAACTGATTCAAATGTATTCTTTTTAATGGCTGAGTAATATTCCATTGTGTATATGTACCACAGCTTCCTTATCCATTCATCTGCTGATGGATATCTAGGTTGCTTCCATGTCCTGGCTATTGTAAACAATGTGGCGATGAACACTGGGGCACACACGTCTCTTCCTTGGTGTGTATGCCCAGCAGTGGGATTGCTGGGTCATATGGCAGTTCTATTTTCAGTTTTTTAAGGAATCTCCACACTGTTCTCCATAGTGGCTATACTAGTTTGCATTCCCACCAACAGTGTAAGAGGGTTCCCTTTTCTCCACATCCTCTCCAGCATTTATTGCTTATAGACTTTTGGATGGCAGCCATTCTGACTGGCGTGAGATGGTACCTCATTGTGGTTTTGATTTGCATTTCCCTGATAATGAGTGATGTTGAGCATCTTTTCATGTGTTTGTTAGCCATCTGTATGTCTTCTTTGGAGAAATGTCTGTTTAGTTCTTTGGCCCATTTTTTAATTGGGTTCCTTGTTCTTTTGGTATTCAGCTACATGAGCTGCTTGTATATTTTTGAGATTAATTCTTTGTCAGTTGCTTCATTGGCTATTATTTTCTCCCATTCTGAAGGCTGTCTTTTCACCTTGCTTATAGTTTCCTTCGTTGTGCGAAAGCTTTTAAGTTTAATTAGGTCCCACTTGTTTATTTTTGCCTTTATTTCCATTACTCTGGGAGGTGGGTCATAGAGGATCCTGCTGTGATTTATGTCGGAGAGTGTTTTGCCTATGTTTCCCTCTAGGAGTTTTATAGTTTCTGGTCTAACGTGTAGATCTTTAATCCATTTTGAGTTTATTTTTGTGTATGGTGTTAGAAAGTGTTCTAGTTTCATTCTTTTACAAGTGGTTGACCAGTTTTCCCAGCACCACTTGTTAAAGAGATTGCCTTTTCTCCATTGTATATTCTTGCCTCCTTTGTCAAAGATAAGGTGTCCATAGGTGCGTGGATTTATGGCTAGGATTTTAAATAACAGTTGTGCAACTTGGATAGATTTTCTGCTCTGCATAGAACTGGGCAAGTTTGCAACCCCCCTTAGTAATGTCACACTGAACAGAACAGCTATGAACATGATTCATCCCAGGGTGCATGCTCCTCATTGAGCCTACGGATGGGCACAGCCCTGGAAAGGGAGCTTGATCACCTTCACAGACTGATTTTTTACCTGATCAGGTACTGATTCCCTGATCTCAGCATGCGCCCACTCCCACCCCAGGATCCTGAGCTGGAGGATTGTTTCATATATGAACTGCACCACAGTGCCTTTAGAGTGGAACTGTAGAATTACAGCTTTAAAAATTACCTTCCACATCAACTCTCTGTATTCCTACCACCTACACCATCTCCACAAACATGGAACAGAGGAGGCATAGACAGAATCATTAGGTATTTCAAAGCTTCTAGGAAGTACGAGCTATAAGATTACTTCCCTGAAAGGGGACTTAGAATTATTCTATCACTAATTCCCTTGTGAGGTAATAAAATACATATATGTATTTGCCTCTGCCCCAGTTCCTGGTACAGGGCTCCAGAAACTCTGGTGATTTTCTGGGTGACAGGAGTGTCTTTTGTTCTAAGGAAGTGACTGAGTGAGCTCCTGGATGACTCCTGGAGGGGGCTGGCTGGTCACTGGAAAAGCCAAGCCTTGATTAGCAGCTTGGAATTTTCAGCCATACTCCCCAAGTCTCTTGAGGAGGAAGGAGGGTTAGAAATGGAGTTCACAGTCAATCATGTCTCCATAAAAATACCAAAGGTGTAGGATTTGAAGAGATTCCAGGAGAGTATGCACATCCATACCCAGAGGGTGACATAAGCTATCCCCATGGGAATAGAAGCACCAATGCTCAGGACCCTCCCAGATCTCGCCCTGTATATCTCTTCATCTGACTGTTCCTCTGTATTTTTTGTTTCTCTGAGTTCTGTGAGCTACTCTAGCAAATTAATTGAACTTGAGGAGGGGATCCCAAGAAACTCCAATTTACAGGCAAGACAGGCAGAAATTTTGGCTAACCTGGGACCTGTGACTCATAATTGGCATCCCAAGTGTGGAATAGTCTCTTGGGACCGGGCCCTTAACCTATGGGATCTGATGCTACCTCCTGGAAGATAGCATCAGTATTGAGTTATATGGTAGAACACTCAGCTGATGTCCCAGATTTGCTTGGTGGAGGTAAACCCCCACATCTGGTGTTAGCAGTGTTAGGAGTATGATGGTCCTATGAGGGCAAAGGAGAGACACAGAGATGGATGGGGTTGTTGCCACTACGTCTCCCAGTGACCTCTGAGGTGGCTAGCAGCAATAACAACAACAAAATCACTAATAATGCTTGTTGAGAAAGCACATCATAGCAGCACTTAAGAGCCTAGTCTTCAGTCAGAAAACCTCTTTAAATCTCAGCCAGGTGGTGCTAGTGGTAAAGAACCTGCCTGCCAGTGCAGGAAACATAAGAGACACAGGTTCAATCCCTGGGTCAGGAAGATCCCCTGGAGGAGGGCATGGCAACCCACTCCTGTATTCTTGCCAGGAGAATCCCATGGACAGAGGAGCCTGGATGGAGGAATCCAAAGGGCTGCAAACAGTCAGACACAACTGAAGTGACTAGCACACATATGCCATTGTCTTAACTTCTCTGTGCTTAGGTCTCTTTGTCCATAATATAGGAACAGTAATCCCATTACCTCAAAAAGCCCTGGTGGGGATTAAATGAGATAAGGCAGGTCACATGCTATATCAGTTACAAATTATCTTTACCTGCAAACAACACAATTTTATTTTTCTCATGAAAGGAAATACCTAGAGGTGAGTGAGAGTTAGGGCTGGTTCAGTAGCCTGAGGTGCTGGAATTGAGGCCTCTAAGACTCCTCCTCCTCCTTGTAGTCCCAAAAGGGCTGTTGTCCCACCAGCCATCACATCCAGATTCCTGGCAGGAAGTAGGGGAGTGGGGCTAATCAAGCCCCACAGTGGAGTCATTCCAGTCCCTGTAAGCCCCTTCCCAG
This sequence comes from Antilocapra americana, assembly GCA_007570785.1. Classification (NCBI taxonomy): domain Eukaryota; kingdom Metazoa; phylum Chordata; class Mammalia; order Artiodactyla; family Antilocapridae; genus Antilocapra; species Antilocapra americana. The sequence goes on along the minus strand of ML663013.1, from coordinate 3,295,657 downwards.
AAGCTTCTCTGTTCCTTCTCACTTCCCATTCTCTCTTCGACTTCACCAGCCCACCTCCTTACTGAAACAGCACTTCCTAAACTTACTCATGACTTCACATTGCTAAATTTAGCAAACATCTTTCATTCCTCATCTTTCCTGACATCTTTCTCTCAGGAGAGCAAGATGCCCTGCTTGAAATTCATTCTTCCTGTGGCCTCCCTGAATGACGCCGCGCTCTCTGCAACTCTCTCTCTCTGCATCTCTAGTCTCTCCTCTGTCCCCCCTGTATGTTCCTCCACAGAGCCACTAAATGCTGGTGTCCTCAGAGCTGGGCCCAGGCCCTGTTCTCGGCTCCCCTGACATCCCTCTTCAGGCCTCTCAGCCACACCGCAGATTCACTCCCACTTATGTGCTAATTTGCCCAAGTTTCCTTCTTCAACTCAGACGTCTCCTCTGAGCTCCAGACTTGTGCAGCCACTCCTCGCTCAAATCTAAGACCCAACGCCACCAAAAATAAATGTATTTTTAAGAAGATTCTCACGCAGATGCATAAGAGGACTCCTTGTGTTGTCTGTGGCAGCAGGGAGCTGGCAGCATCTTGGTCTCCGTTGTTGGAGAAGCAGATTCATACAGAGGGAAACTGGCATGGTGGAATGTGGCACAGAAATCAGGAGAAGCTGGCTGGAGGAACGTGCACAAGACAATATGGATAAAGTGTAAAGACACAGCACTCCTAGCACCCAGGCTGTGGCATCTAAATGTGGTCTCCCACTAACCAGAACCAGGGCTCCCTGAAGAAATCACTGACTCCACATCTAAGGCAATAAATTTATAATCTGAGCCAGGACCATCTGATTCTACTAGCAGCAAGAAAGCTATCAAAGAGTAATGAGGTGGGGACTTCTTGGTGGTCCAGCGGGTGATAATCTGCCTTGCTATGCAGGGGACGTGGGTTCGATCCCCACTCGGGGAACTAAGATCCCACATGGCGCAGGGCAACTAAGTCTGTGTGCTGCAAATAGAGAGTACATATGCCGCCAAGAAAGACCCTACAGGACGCAACTGAGATGCGATGGAGCAAATAAATAAAGATTTTTTTAAAAAGATAAAGTGATGAGGTGAGTCCTTTTTCAGTCTAACAGGACTAAAAAAAAAAAAAAAACAACTTGTAGAGGCTCCCATTTGCCAAAGATAGGACTATTTAAGAACCCAGATGGATAGCAGCAAACAGCTGAATTAATCAATGAAATTCATGAGTTAAAAATCTTATTTTTAAAACTTTATTGATTTATCTTTAGAGAAACTAACTCATTATTTTGGAAACTAATAAAAATCAAGCATTTATCTTGTCTTACAGTCTCTATGTGAAAGTAACTAAATTTTTCTTTATAGAAATATTTTAACTAATAAATGAAGAAGGAATGATATAATTAGATTATCATCATTTGAGGTACTCCCCTGGTAGTCCAGTGGCTAAGACTCTATACTCCCAATGCAGGAGGCCCCAGATCCCTGGTCAGGAAACTAGGTCCCACATGTTGAAACTAAAGATCCTGAGTGCTGCAACTAAGATCTACATGGCCAAATAAATACATTTAAAAATTTTAAGAAAGATTATCATTTGCAAACACCCTAATGAAAACTCACTGATTATTATCACTGCTAATATCACAAAAAGAAATACCAAGGTATATATATATACACACACACACACCACTGAATTGCTTTGCTGTACACCTGAAACTAATACAACATTGTAAATTGGCTACATTTCAATTAAAAAAAAAAAAAACAGACACAAGGTGCCTCCTGATAAAAGTCCGTCACTTCACCTACAAAATGTTTCTTGCAAAAAAATTTAACCTGAATCTGATCACATTTCTAGATCTCACGACCAATTTACAGGAAATATACAGGACAGAGGAGCGTCTTTTAAAAAACACCACAGGGATTCTCTGGTGGTCCAGTGGTTAAGAATCAACCTTTCAATGCAGGGAACACCAGTTCGATCCCTGGTCCAGGAAGATCCCATGTGCCACAGGGCAACTAAGCCGGTGCACCACAGCTACTGAGCCCACGCGCCTAGAGCCTCTGCTCCACAACGCAGCAAGCCACCGCAACGCGCAGCCTGAGCACCACAAGGAAGAGCAGCCCCTGCTGACCACAGCTAAGGTCCACGAACAGCAACAAAGACCCAGCACAGTCAAAACTAAATTAGTTTTTTAAAAAGACTTACTAAACAACACCACGAGGATACAGTTAGCAAAATCCAGACTATGAAAAACCCCTTGAAGATAAATGATCTAATCTTCAATAAATAGATTTTTTAGGAGTGGTAGACCTACAAATTAAAAGAGACAAGAAACATATCAACCCATCACAACCTGTAAATCTTATCTGAATCTTGATTCAAACTAAAAATATGCAAAAATAGGGAAAATTTGAACACTGATTGAATGTTGATGATATAAATGATTATTTCTAAGTTTTAGGTATGATAATATGTTATAATGATTATGTATTATAATGATTTTATTTTAGAGGTTCATAGAAAAATATCTATTGATGAAAGAGTATGATGCTGTTTCAGAGTAATCTATGAAGAATAGGAATGGGTGGGGTGTAAGTGCAACAAAATTGGCCTCAAGTTTACATTTGACTTTGAATGATGGGTACACTAGAGTTCATGATATTATTCTACTTTTGAAAAAGCTCCAAATTTTTCCATAGTAAAAAGTTTTTAAAACCACAGTGAGTGAAAAAAAAAAAAGAATGAAACAGGGTATCTACTACACCGTTTATATAAGTTTAAAATGCAAACACACACACAAATACAAATAAAAGAACATACATTAAATATATGTGACTGACTGTCATTACGAAGATTGGGAAATGGACATAGAGAATAAGATAAAAAGTATAAAGATAAGTGAAACGAGAAAGGGACATTGCACTTACCAACATGGGGTGTCTAACTCAACCCTCTGCCTCTGAGATCAAAAACAGCTCTTTCACACAGATGTGAGGATTAAATGAGGTATGTGGGCATTATTCTTGGCACATCATAGGCCTTAACAAATGTCTGTTTCTCTCTGTTCCCTCCACTTCCCATCCTTGCTGCCTTGTGTCCATCTCCCTGCCTTGCTAAGGGATAACACTATCTGTTAATTCACTTTAACATACGAGACACTGCTCACAGCTTTATCCTTCCATCTCCTCAGCCGATGGGCTTCCCAGGTGGTTCACTGGTAAAGAAACTGACTCCCAAAACAGGAGATGCAAGCTCAATCCCTGGATCTGGAAGTTCCCTTGGAGAAGGAAATAGCAACCCACTCCCCTATTCTTGCCTGTGAAATCCCATGGACAGAGAAGAATCGGACATGACGTGCTGACTAAACAACTCCTCAGCAGATGCTTTTCAGAGAGAGTAATACTTAAGAAGTGAATCTCTAATCAGTGAAGTCCCTGTATTACACCTCAGTGCCAAGCCCTCAAACAAGAGGGCTCAAAGTCTGCCCACCAGCCCACAACCCTCCAGAGTGGCAGTCTGGATTTGTTCCCATCTTCTCAATCAAGCTCATCAACATGAAAAAGCCCACCACCTGCTAGCTCATGCCAGGAATCAGAACTCCGGGTTGCAGCTTGGACTCAGATGTGAGCCCAAAGCATCACAGTGAAATATTTATTTGCTGATCTCTGCCCTTCCACCTCACTGGGAAGATTTCCATTTTACAGCCCACCTAACAACCACCAGAAGCCACCCTCTATCATCTCCTCCTCTGCCTCTAAGGACCATGACCACCACGTTCCTTCCAAGAAACATGTGAACTTTTCATTCCAAATCACATTCCGGGTGACTGGCTCACTGGAAACCACTTGCAGACGGGGCCAGTGACTAACCCAGAAAATTGGAGGGCCAGAAATTGCCTTGGAGTCTGTGGCTCCTGACAGCTACTTGGCACCTGAAGGAGAAAAGAAGCAGAATTCTAAATGGGGTTTATAATAGACAGTCCTGGTCCATTTTATAGGAGCTGTTGGAGTGAAAAGCAATTAATTAGCCGTGTTCCCGGGCTCCAGGTTGGCCCCAACAGGTCAATGTGAAGGTCAGCTGTGAGCAGAGGAAAGGACATTTCACCAACCCATGCACACAGCTTGATCTAGCATATTCTACGTGTCTATCACGATGCTGGAAAACACGGAGAAAATTCACTCTAAGACCTCCACATTCAAAATTCTAACAACCTTGTGAGGAATATAGAAAATTATCTAGAACAAAGTGAGATAGTACAGCTAAGTAACCACCATAAAACTAGCAGGCATTCATCTCTGTCTGGAATACCTTTTATCATCTCACTTGGTAGACTTGAATTCAGCAGGTGCCCAGATACCACTCCCTACACGGAATCCTTCTCTGGCGACTTATCTTGGCACTCCACTTTCTTGTCTTTTTTTAATTGGAGTACAAGTGTTAGTTTCTGCTGTACAGCAAAGTAAGTCAGCCACATGTACACATATAACCCTTCTTCCTTGGGTTTCCTTCGGTTCAGGTCCCCGGAGAACATGGTTTGGAGTTCTTTGTGCTCTACAGCGGGTTCTCATTAGTTACCCATTTCATACATAGTATCAATAGCGTATGGGACTTCCCAGGTGGCACTAGTGGTAAAGAACCCACCTGCCAATGCAAGAGAGGTGGGCTCAATCCCTGGGTTGGGAAGATCCCCTGGAGGAGGAAACATTAACCCACTCGGTATTCTTGCCTGGAAAATCCCTGGCGGGCAACAGTCCATGGGGTCGCAGAGTCAGACATGACTGAGCTGACAGCGGGACAGCGCACATATCCACAGTGAATGTCAGTGCCAGTCTCCCAGTACATCCCACCACCCGGCACTCCATTTCCCATCTGATCCCTCCCAGGTGGTGGCCTGGGGCCCCCAGGATGCACAGACCCCCCTGCCCACGAAAGCCACGCCTTAACCTGAGCAGATCCCTCATGTGTTAAAGAGGAAGAGGAGAAAGGAGTCAAGGTGGACTCTGATAGCGTGTCTATGCTGGGGTGGGAGCTGGTGAAGTTCCCTCTCCAGCTTCCTTGCTTCCTGAACCCAGTGTTATTCGGGGCAGAGGCCCCTGTGCATTCTCAGGAGTACTGACAGAAACAAGCAACTGACAAAACCATCCAGGATCACGGGCTAGGAGCGCTGACTTACACGGCCAGACCCAGACTACGCTAATCCCCTTGCCAGCAGGGCAGGCTGAGACTCTGACTGCTCGGGCACATTTGTATTACTGGGAACAATGTCGCAGCTGCGCGGCTCAGAGGTCTAATGTCTGTCACCAGCTGCTCCTGGAGTCATCTTTCTCTCCCCTCCTTCCAAGCCTTCTGAGCAAGCGAATGAGGGCTTTCAGCCCTAAATGATGGATTCACCTCTCTAAACTGACCAGAAAAGGGTGGAAGCAAACAAAACAATGTAGCCAGAGGACACACACAGTGGGGAATGGCTTTTCAATCTGAGGAAGCCAAAGGCAGATGTTAAGAAAATTAACTTGGGTACTTTTCTTGCATCAGGGGCTCTGTGTCAGCCAAAAGAGCCCAGTATCTCGGATGCGGCATTGTCTTTAGAGACAGTGAATGCAAGAGGATTCGGGACAACCTAGTGTGGAAACGTGACAAAGACCACGAATCTGGCTGTCTTCATACTAAGCCATCTTGCTTTTGAACACTGTGATGAAGTACAACAAAAACAACAATTTCACTTTAAAAGTCCATTACTTAGGATAACTGCTCTACCAGTTAGAGTATTGGGTGCGAGCAAGAAAAAAAACACCTCTTTAAACAAAATGGGAGAGGCCTTTAAGACTCCATACTTCCACTGCATAGGGCACGAGTTTGATCCCTGATCTGGGAACTAAGATCCTGCAGACCACACGGAACAGCAAAATTAATGAGAATCTGTTGGAAAGATACAGGATGGTTTGCAAGATGGAGTGTAAAGCTGTTCCACTGGTCACTGCAAGGTGAAAATTTCTAACTGTGGTGCTGGAGAAGACTCTGGAGAGTCCTTTGAACTGCAAGGAGATCAAATCAGTCAATCCTAAAGGAAAGCAACTCTGAGTACTCATTGGAAGGACTGTTGCTGAAGCTGAAGTTCCAATACTTTGGCCACCTGGTGTGAAAAGACAACTCATTGGGAAAGACCCTGATGCTGGGAAAGACTGAAGGCAGGAGGAGAAGGGGACGACAGAGGATGAGATGGCTGGATGGCATCACCGACTCAATGGACATGAATCTGAGCAAACTCCGGGAGATAGTGAAGGACAGGGAAACCTGGGGTGCTGCAGTCCATGGGGTCGCTAACAGTCGGACACGACTGTGCGACTGAACAACAACAAAGGGTCTGGAGAGCTGAGGCTGAGTGACAGCCCGTGGGGGCCACGCTGCTGAGATAAATAAGGAGCCCAGACATTTTCCCTGTGTCACTCCTACTCAGGATTCAGGGTTCCCAACAAGAGTCTGACTGCCCAGCCTGGGTCATGTGCCCACCCCTCATCCAGGATTGGTCTGGGCACTTTGATTGACAGCCTTAAAAAGCCAACACACACTGGTGGGGAGGGAGGAAATTCCCCCAAGGAAATCTGGGTACCATTACCCAAGAAAGAGAAAAGGAAAGGAAGTCAGGCAGGCAAGCATAAGCCACTTTACCGTCTCTTACCAAATCCCCTGCAGCAGAGAAAATGAGGTCTGAGTGTGTTTTTACATGATTTCATGTACGAATTTAAAAGACTGTCCTCCCTAAATGGTTGTTTTTAGAAGCCACTTATCCTCCTGGAGAAGCAGTTTCCTCAACTACAAGTAAGAAAGTTGAGCCAAGCAAGTTTCAAACTAGAAGGGCCTCACACAAGAAAAAACTACTAACTAATTACAAATTAATTTATCATTTGATAAATTTATTAATTTACTTAATTTGTTGAGGATCCGGCTTTCCCAGTGGTGCAGTGGTCAAGAACCAGCCTGCAATGCTGGAGATGCAGAAGACTCAAGCTCTGATCCCTGGGGCAGGAAGATTCCCCTGGAGAGGGAAATGGCAGCCCACTCCAGTATTCTTGCCTAGGAGATCCCATGGACAGAGGAGCCTGGCGGCTACAGTCTACAGGGCGCAGAGTCAGACACGACTTAGCGTCACTTAGTGGCTGAGCACAGCAGAGGCTGGACTTGCATCCTGACAGGTGACTGGGTCTGCCCTGGGGATTCAGGTGAAGGGGGAACCAAGTGGGTGCCTGGAGGCAACGCGGAGGCAAAGGCAGGAGAACCTTAATGGAGATATTTCTCTCCTTGGCTAATCTCCTGGGAGACAGACACCAGCTGCCAATGGAGCATGTTCTCAGGGCCCATCCTCGGAACCTCCAAGGCCTAAGGAAGAATGCGAGATCGTGGACGTGGGCTGCTCTGCGCCCTGGAGCCAGGGCGGCCTGTGGGCTGGTGTGCCTGCTCCTCTCTGGAGCTCCCCGTGCAAAGCAGTCCCTGGTGCATTTATATTTTATTGTTTTACTCTTTGGTTTGGGGGATTTGGGGCCACACTACTTGCAGGATCCCCGTTCCTCAACCAGGGGTTGAACTCAGACCCATTGCAGTGAAAGTGCCCTGAAAGTCCTAACCACTGGACTTCAGGGACGTTTCCAGCCCTAGGTTTTTGCTTGCCATGGCTTTAGACTCAACACTCCCACCCCCACCATGCCCCACCCCTCTCTTCAGTCCAACCATGATCATCGCCTTTCCCTGGTCAGCTCCATCATCACCCTGAGGGCTCAGTGTAGCCACAGGAAGGGAAGCGAGCCCAAGAGTCAGTCGGAGAAGGCAAATGCAACTGAGGGTGGAGGAGGCTGGCGTCGCAGGACGCGTGCCTCTGTGGCCTCAGCACCGCTACTGCTCACTCAGTAAGAGACTGAGGCTGCTCTAGGGGCTTGGGGGTCTGTAGAGTAAATGCATATACATACACGTGTGTTTTATATGTTTGTAATTATTTACATATTTGGGCTTCACAGGTGGGACTAGTGGTAAAGAACCTGTCTGCCAATGCAGGAGACATAAGAGATGTGGGTTCGATCCCTGGGTCAGGAAGATTTCCCCTGGAGGAGGAAATGGCAACCCACTCCAGTATTCTTTCCTGGACAGTCCCATGGATAGAGGCGCCTGGCAGACTACAGTCCATGGGGTTGCCAAGAGTCAGACACAGCTGAAGTGACTTATCATGCATGCACATATATATTTATATATTTTAATATGTGTGTGCTAAGTTCCCTTAGTTGTGTCCAATTCTATGCGACCTGATGAACTGTCATCTGTCAGGTTCCTCTGTCCATAGAATTTCCCAGGCAAGAATACTAGAGTGGGCTGCCACGCCCTTCTCCAAGGGATCTTCCCGACCCAGGGATCAAACCCACATCTCTTACGTCTCCTGCATTGGCCAGTGGTTTTTTAACCACTAGTGCCACCTGGGAAGCCCATGTATTTTAATATATCCTTATGTATATGGGGGCTTCCCTGGTGGCTCAGCTGGTAAAAGAATCTGCTTGCAATGCAGGAGTCCTAAGTTTGATCCCTGGGTTGGAAAGATCCCCTGGAGAAGGGAACAGGTACCCCACTCCAGTATTCTGGCCTGGAGAATTCCACAGATTGTGTAGTCCTTGGGGTCAAAAAGAGTCGAACATTGACTTAGCAACTTTCACTTTATGTATATGGGGCTTCCCTGGTGGCTCAGAAGGTATAGAATCTGCCTGAAATACAAAAGACCTAGGTTCGATCCCTGGGTCAGAAAGGTCCCCTGGAAAAGGGAACGGCAACCCACTCCAGTATTCTTGCCTGGAGAATCCCATGGTCAGAGGAGCCTGGCGGGCTAGAGTCCATGGGGTTGCAAAGACTGGGACACGACTGAGCGACTAACACTTTCACTTTCATGTATATTTTAGTACTATTTATGTGAATTCAGGTTTAATAATTCAGATTGGATGAAGAAGAATCAAATTTCCTGGGAAACGTGGGGAAGTTCAATGCTGGAGGGAGAAAGGAGGAGTAAAGAAGTTCAAAGTGAAGTGAAGTGAAAGCCACTCATTTGTGTGTGATCCCATGGAGGTACCAAGAAACCATGCCCTTTCTCTGGCCGCCAAGACTTGCTCACTTGCTCACTCACACGAGCGCCTGCTTCTGTTTCCACAATCCCAGCCCCTACTCCTTCACAGATCCCAAGTCAACTTCTATCTCCTCTTCTGCTGTTGCTTTTTCTTCACATACACAGGCCATCTATCAGCATTTTATTGATTTCATTGTTACTCATTTTTGAGATTGCCGGTTGAAAATTGTTTCTGCAAAATAAATGTTTGTAAGTCAGCCCACTTTCCCATGGACTCCCACTGCCATTTCAGAGGTATGATCCCACAGACAAAAGTTGAAAAACGTGTGGACTAAAAACCACGTATGGAACCTACTGTACCCTTAAAAAAAGAAGCACCGTTTGACTGGGATCCTCCCTTTCACATCTGCAAGAAAAGCTAGTCAAACAGGTGATCAATTACAAAGAGTGCACCAAGATAAAGTGTATTTATTTTTTATTAGCCACCTTTCTGGGTTGAGTGGCTTCTGTTTTATTGGTTTTTCTCTATGATGAATGTCAATAGACTAATTATTCATTCACGCTTGTAATCGTTTGTCTGGATATTCAGCGGAAACCTCCTGTGAGCCTGCGGGGCAGCACTAACTACAAGCAGCTCCTCAGGACCCTCCCCTTCCTCTTGGTCCTGCATCGTGACTTGTCCTACACTCCCCCACCCCTTAATGACTCTGCTGGTCATGAGACAGCCCTCTCAAGACTGACCTTGTCCTCAGCTATAAGTCACATTTACTCCCGAAATTATATTTGCTTCTGCCTCTTGCTGACCCATGTTTCCCTGGCACCGCCTCTTCTACCTGTTGGCCCTGAGGTCCATACATTTATTTATCAAATTTTCAGAGCAACATATTCAAATGTCACTCTTTCTTTAAAATCATATGTTAACATTTTGCTGGCAGCTAGTAGCGATGATCTTTTTAGTTCTAGCCTTTCTATGCAGGGATACAAGGTCTTCTTGGTTTTGTTTTTTGATTGTATTTTAAGTCCAATATTGTAGGCACATTGCAGGTCCTACTGACTGTGAGGTGCATTCCTGCTTTGGATTATGAGATGTGCAAGAAAGACATGTCTCAACAATCTGTCCCTGAAATCTAAACTCCTTGAAACCCAAGTGAAAGCCCCCGATGATGCTTCACAGTGTTCAAAAATCCACGTCAAAACAGATGTAAATCTGCTCCCCAGCCAAACAACAGCCAGAGCCTGGGAAGCCAAAAAGGTGGCAGACTCTCATCCAAAGTTTTACTGAACAGTACTTCTCTTTGCTGTACTTCAGTATGATCTACACTCTTCTATTTCATTTGCAGAAACTGGTTGTGCCCATTGAATGGATGTCACTACTGGGTTGCATCCCATGGTTTGTGTAAGGACTGGTTCCATCATCCTGGCTGAAGAATTAAAGCTAGGAAATGTCCCCCATTGGCAGGGTGGAGGATGAGCGGGGAAGCACTAAAGACCTGGGACTGGACCTCTGCTCCCCCGCCTGCCACCCTGCTCATTGCGGGAGGACAAAGCAGTTAACCTCGCTGCGACTCACTTTCCATCTTACACCAGGTTCTGCTGCTCTATCCTACTCAAGGACAGGACGCAGAGGAAGCTACTGAGATGAAAGATGTGAGAGCGCTCGGAAAAGACTGAAGTGCCATCCAACTTTAAGGGAGGGATGTCCGCAGCAGAGAAAAAAGAAACTGCAGAATAAGCTGCTGGTTTTCACACGCTGTTCCTCTTCAACTCAGCGTGGCTGCTTATAGATCAGGTAGAGACTGAAACCAAGAAGAGGAAGGAAATGAGGGAGACCAACAAAAAAGGACAGGATGGAGTACATGCTGAAATAAGCATCACCTTATTGGCCAGTGACTTACACCTAGTACCAGCGACCAGGAGCTAGTGTCTCAGTGTCCCACACTCCAAGAGCATCAGAAAATTTATAGATATGCTGTATATACCATATATAATATTGTATATGCTGTATATACAATGTGAATACAATACATACTATATGTACTATTGTATAGTATACATGTATATGCACTATATACACAGGGCTTCCCAGGTGGCTCAGTGGTAAAGAATCCACCTGCCAAAGCAGGAGATGCAGTTTCGATTCTTGGGTCATGAAGATCCGGTAAAGTAGGAAATGGCCACCCATTTCAATATTCTTGAAAATTCCACGGATAGAGGAGCCTGGCGGGCTACAGTCCATGGGATCTCAAAGAGTCAGACATGACTGAGTGACTGAGCACGTAGGTGCTACATACAATATGTATATTTTATACATACATATACATGTATAACACTATACATAATATACAATGTAAAAACAGTATATATAATGTACTAGTATATAATAGATAGTATAATATGTATATAGTACATAGTATAATATATGAAGTGTGAAGTGTTAGTCACTCAGTCACGTTTGACTCTTTGTGACTCCATGGACTACAGCCTGCCAGACTCCTCCATCCATGGGATTTCTCAGGCAAGAAAACTGGAATGAACTGCCATTCCCTTCTCCAGGGGAATCTTTCAATCCCAGGGATAGAACTCCCACATTGCAGGCAGATTCTTTACCACCTGAGCCACCAGAGAAGGCCCAATATAATATATATATATAGTGTGTGTGTGTGTATATATATATGTATAATACATACACTGTGTATTTTATAAATACAAATGTATATTTTATATATATATACACTATATATATATTTATATTCTAATTCTCAGAGGCTGTGTTGCAGATTTCCTCATCGCATTACTGGTGCTGAGACTTCCATCTCTCTCCTGATTCAGGAGCTCTCAAGAACACTGTCATTATTTTAGGGACAATCTTCCTCGCGGATGCAGGAACAATCTTGGTCTGTGTTCCATATTACCTGATCTGACTCCCACTGTCCCCCAAAGAACACTTCTAACAGGGCCAGATGATTCAGCATCCTATAAGCCATTAACCACTGTGTATATAAGCTTTCTGAGAAGCAAGTCCTCTCCTAACAAGACTTGCAGCTGAACTTCCTTTGCCCTGGAGATTTTAAAACCCAGTGCCTACGAGAAACCAGGCACAAACACGGAGAGGGGGCCATATGTAGGAGCGTATTTGTCACCCCGGAGTCCTGGCCTACATCCGAATGGTGTGTGCTCATCCGGTCCTTTTCAGGGGCCAGCCGCTGCCCAGCTCCAGACAAACGCTGGCCTGTGTTGCCAGATCTTCCACTGTCCCAAAATATGTTTTAAAAAAATCTGGATTTTTTTACTTGAAATTGCCTGATTCTTAAATGGTCACTCAGCTTTTTTTAACAACCTACATATCAAAGAAAACAGCAAATTCAGCCTGTGAACATCTAATTAAGGGCCTCTATTTTCTATTCAAGGTGCCAGTGGTAAAGAACTCACCTGTCAATGCAAGACATGTAAAGAGACGTGGGTTCGATCCCTGGGTTGGGAAGAGCCTCTGCAGGAGGAAATGGCAACCCACTCCAGTATTCTTGCCTGGAGAATCCCGTGCACAGAGGAGCCTGGTGGCCTACAGTCCACAGGGTCAGAGAGTCAGACACGACTGAAGCAACTTAGCACTTTTTTCTCAAAAATTCAGAATTGATTTTTTTTTTCCATTACACTATCTCATTAAAAGGTGAAGAGCAAATTAACAGTCAAGTTCACTGAGTGTTTTGTCTTTGGACTTTCATACCACATTAGCCATTTCCTCTAAGAAGCAGAGCCTGAGACCAGGACTAAGAGGTTTATGCTTCATTCAGGGGATACCGTCCCTGGGCTTTAAGGGCGGAGCAAAGGGAAGGAATGGAAGAAAGAGGAAAGCCCTGCAGAGTGATGCCCAAAGAGACCCAACAGGTCACCGGGCAGGTGGAGTCCCTCGCACATGGAGGTGCGGATGGGCTGCAAGAGAAACCGGCTCCTGAGAGTGGGCTGGGGGAGAGAGGAAGCGGGGAGTTTACTCTGCCAGCTCCGAGCAGAGAAAGGGGTGAGGCAGGGGAGACACCTGGACTCGAGGTGCCATACCTGGGCTGAGGGCAGGGGCCTCCTTCCTCTGGGCCCTCGGAGCCTCGCTCTCCTCACCCTGGCTCTGCTCCTGGCCAGCTCACTGCTGTCCCCCATCAGCAGTGTTCCCCTCATGGGGCGACCCTCCCCTGAACCTGCAGATCTTGGATCTCATGACTACAGTGGTGCCTGCTGTTTATTCAAATCCAGAAGCTCTGGGCTATGGCTACTCGGAGCAATTGCCTAGCAGAGGAAAAGGGGAGGTCCCAGCACCCTCAGGGCAGGTGATTGGCTGGCTGCTGTGGTGGTGGCAATATAACCCAGGAGGTCCCTTCAGAAAAAAGAGCGGCAACTGGGAGAATCTAAAAGGTACAGATGTGGGAATTCACTGACAGTCCAATGGTTAGGACTCCACGCTTCCACTGCAGGGGGCACAGGTTCAGTCCCTGGTCAAGGAACTAAGATCCTGCAAGCTGCATGGCACAGCCAAAAATAATAATAATAAGATGATACAGATAACTACAGGATACGTGTGTGTGTGTGTGTGTGTGTGTGTGCATGTTCAGTTGCTCAGTTGTGTCCAACCCTTTGTGACCCCATGGACTGTAGCCCTCCAGGCTCCTCTGTCCATGGGATTCCCCAGGCAAGAATACTGGAGTGGGGTGCCATTTCCTCCTCCTGGGCATCTTCCCAACCCAGGGACTGAACCCACGTCTCCCATGTCTCCTGCATTGCAGGCGGACTCTTTACAACTGAGCCACCAGGGAAGCCCATAGAATACATGGACATAGTCAAGGAATAGTTATATCAAGAACCATTAAGTTAATTATCAGAAATGAGAGGGGAGGTAATTCCCTGGTGGTCCAGTGGTTAGGACTCAGTGCTTTCACTGCCAAGGGCCAAGGTTTGGTCCTTGATTGGGGAACTAAGACTCCCCAAGCTGTGTTGCTCTGCTAGTAAAAAAAAAAAAAAAAAAGAAATGAGAGCAGGGACATCACTACAGATCCTGCAGTTAGCAAAAGGATAATAAGGAAATGTTAGAACAACATTATGCCAATAAATACATCTTATGTGAGATAGACAAATTCCTTGGGAAAGAAAAATGACTAAGCTGACATGGCCCAAGGCTGTAGCACAAATCTGAAACTCCAGTTATAAACCGAGGGAAAACGCCACTATTTACACATCTACACACTTACACTTCCCCATTTTCTCAAAATCATTCAAATCAGAACATTCACAAATTTAGCAAAAAACTTGAAATCATATAGCAAAATTCTTTAAGCCAAGATTTTAAGACTTCAAGTAGAAGCTCACTTGCTAGGCTTAATATGAATACAAAAAGGTTAATCGACCTAGTCAAGGGAGTGGAGTGAATAAGGCAAATCTGGAGAATAATCGAAGAATACTAGCAACCATACCCACAATGCTCCAGAAAGCCTGATTCAGAAAAATACTGTGACGACAGCTGGTGGCCAGACCTTTTGCATCAGAGATGGCAAACAGGAACGCCAAAGGGGCCAGAGGCCAGCTGGGAATCAGGGAGTGGGGTGGTAAGACACTGGCACGCTCGTTGCAACACCAAGGCTCCATCTGGTTTTGCAGCTACAAGTGCGGTCAGGGACTCCAGATTTTCCAGATTGTTATTTTAAATCCCTCGATGTTTAAGTGTTGGCTCAGCTTGGAAGAATAAAAAAAAAAAAAAACCACTGTGTGGGCCAAACACAGCAGCAGAGCAGACAGAGCCGCGCTCCATCAGCCCGGGGTCTCTACCTCATGCTCTACTTTCAGGGGGTGGCGTGTGCTTGCTTGTCTGTTTGTTTGGACTTTTTCTTATTTTGAAAAGCTGAAAACTCAAGCTTGAGACGCTGTTTCTCTTCCTTTGTCATGGCCCTTGGAGCACAAGAACTAAACAGGGAAGGGAGCCCACCGCACCCTGACTCAGACTCACTCCTCCGTCCTGCCCCCTGGATCCAGCAGATAAGGAGCTAAATCCTAGGATCTGAAGAGGCCAGGTGACTTCTCTCCCTTTCAAAACTGCCACCAGCTCACAGTCCCGCCTTCAGTTTTTGAAGCAGAGTTGACTGTGTTTACTGCCATTTCCAGGGGGCGTGGCGAGGGCAGACACGGAGGCTTAGTTTCAGGCTGATGAGACGTTATCCTGTGTCAGGAAATAAGATGAAAAGCAAATGTTCCTGAGATTTCTGAAAAGAGAGCTGACTACTCTGGGCCTCCGAGCCCAGGCCCTGGGGTGAGGGTTTGGCTGTCACGGCCACCTGTTTGCGCTCCAGTGAGCCAAGCTGGGGTAGCTGCGCCCGCTCCGGGAGAGCTTCAAACAGGCAGGGCGGGCTCCGTGGAGAATGCCTGGCACTAATGAGCCAGCACCTGCCAAGCATCCGGCCTCCCGGCAGGAATAAGACTTTCCAGCAGCACCAGGAAGCGCAGTGGCTCCAAGGCAAGCACGAGATGAAAGGGCTCAGGAGGGCAGGGCGGGAGGCCCAGCCTCTCCCAGCCTGTCAGAGAGGAGGCCAGATGCTCAGAGCAAGGATAAGAGCATGGAAGGGCCCATCAGAACGCAGACAGACGCTGAGAAAATGTCCTCAAAGCCGCTCTCCCAATGCACTTTGATGGGCCCAGCAGAGCTCCCCACAGGCCCAGCCTCAAGCCCCGCAGAGCAGCTCCGAGCAGTTCAGGCTCCAATTGTTCGTGTTGTTTGTGCACCTCCATCAAGGCCACTTAAGCCACAATTTTCAGCAACAATCATCATCAGAGAGCTCGCAGCAAAAGCCTCCCTTTTCACACCAGCTCACACAGAAAATGGAGGGTTCCCGAGGCGTCCTGCTGCTCCTTGGCTTCCTGGGCTGACTTCAACTCTCCCAGATTCACACAGGAGAGGCTGGACCCACCTGGGACTTGAGCAATTCCACCCAAGCTGTGCGTGCTCAGTCACTCTAGTCGTATTTGACCCTTTGCGACCCCGTGGACTGTAGCCCGCCAGGCTCCTCTGTCCATGGGGTTCTCCAGACAAGAATACTGGAGTCAGTTGCCATTTCCTCCTCCAGGGGATCTTATTCCACCCAGGCTGTACCTGGAGAAGACAGGGAGGGCGGCTTCATGGGACAGGCTGGCAGGGGGCTAAGGGGGTTCTTCGGGGAAATTCAGGGCTGTGTAGAGACTCGAGGTGTCAAGAAACAGCACCCCACACACACACACACATAACCCCTGCCCAGACACCTTGAGGCCAACATCCTCTAAGTGAGGAACCTTTGTTCGAGAATAGTCTTCTCTGGAAAAATGAGAGCACATTCAGAGAACAAGCCACCTTAACGCTCCAGGAAAGAAAGAATGAAAGAGGATACAAGCAGAGAAGCGTTCCTACTTGTTTAAAGGTCTTCCCAAATCCTGCTAGAAGTTTTGCCAGAATCATACAGTTGAGTATTTGTAACAGGAAAAGTATCAAAGTCAAGGCAAATTACAACACCTCATATTTAGAATGCAGGTTTTGTTTTAAGCATTAGATATATGAACTTTTTGTATCCACACAGCAATCCTATGCGGTAGGTACTTACACAGCTCTCAATCAACTAATGCAGAAACTAGGGCACAGTTAAAGTAACTTGCCACAGTCACACAGCTAATAAGCAGCAGAGCTGATATCTGAACCTGGATAGTCTGAGCCACTATGTATGGCTGCCTCCTGCAACTTGATGCTCTAAATGACTGATGACAAAAACATAAAGAGCATGTTCTCAACAAAACTATAATTCAAACAACTGCACGCACCCCTACGTTCACTAGCAGAACTATTTGCAATAGCCAAGATATGGAAACAACCTAAATGTCCATGGACAGATAAACAGATAAAGATGTGGAACATGGAATTTTACAGTGGACGATTACTCAGCCATTGAAAAGAATGAAATCATGCCTTGGGCAGCAATACAGATGGACCTAGAGACTCTCATACTAAGCAAAGTAAGTTAGAAAGAGAAAGACAAATATCATGTGCTTTCACTTATATGCAGAATCTAAAATACGACACAAAGGAACATATCCATTAAACAGAAACAGACTCACAGACATAGAGAACAGACCTGTGGTTGCCAAGGGTTGGGGGAGGGAAGGATTGGGAACTTGGGGTTAGCGAGTACAAACTGTTACAGGTAGAATGGATGAAAAACAAGATCCCATCATATGGCATAGGGAACTATATTTGGTATCCTGGGAAAAACCATAATGGAAGAGAATACAATATAAATAAAATAAAAAATAAAAAACGAATGTATATACTGCATAACTGAGTCACTCCGCTACACAGCAGAAATTAATACAACATTGTAAATCAACTATGCTTCAATAAAACTTTTTTAAAAAAGAATATTGATCAAACTTAGAATCTAAATTGAGGTCAAACTATAAAATAAAATCAATCTGGATTTGCATCCCTTGAAGACGGGGGTGGGGGGAAGAGTATATTCTAATTAGCAAAGTGCTTTCACTGAGTTATTCATTCCCTCAAAACATTTTTGTTTGGCATCCACCAAACGTGGATCCCTAGAGCTAGAGGGATGAGCAAGTGATACCCAGGCTCTGCCCTCATGGGGCTACTTCTGGAGCAATAGAGACAGACCAAGTCAACTGCTTCTAAAATTAAACATAAGGGCAATGAGTGCTAAAAAAAAAAAAAAAACCAAGAAAAAAAATGGATATAAGGGTCATCACTTTCTGAAACAAATAGTATTTTTCATGGAGGCAGTCAGTGACAGGTTTCCTACCAGAGACAGACAAGCAATCGAATACACACAGAATTTTTTCTTTACACAAATCATAGCACTGTTCTGCCCCTTGGGGTTTTCCTCAAACAAATAAATAGGCCATACACCTCTTCATTCCTTTTCTTTATTTTTTGGCTGCACTGGGTCTTTGCTGTGGTGTGTGGGCTTTCTCTAGTTGCCCCAAGATGTGTGGGATTTTAGCTCACTGACCAGGGATCACCCTGCATGGCATGCACTGGAAGGCGGGTCCTTAACCACCAGAATGCCAGGGAAGTCCCCACTTCCTCGCTTTCTTACGGCCACATGACCTACTTTAGCCAGTTCCCTACGGATGGTCACTGAGGCAATTTCCAGTCTTTTTAGCACAGACAATACCGCAGGGACCACTAAATATACAGACTACTTCACACACATGGGAGTATATCTACATGACAACCTCCCAGAAGGGGGAATTTCTGGGTGGACCCCTATGCTTTTGTAATTTTGACAGACAGTACCCATCTTGTCCACCACTGAGATGTCCCTGATTTACACTCATCCAGCAGTGGGGGGCAGTGCCTGATCACCAAACCCCAACCCAGGGAGAGCACAGCGCTTGAGAATCAAGTGACCGGGAACCCACTCCACCCCTGGCTAACTGTGGGCCTTTAGCCTTTCAACATCCAGTTCCCAACAACCTCACAGGACAAGGGGGCTCAGGAGGGACCCCTGCCCTGTGTTCCTGAGGTGTCCAAGCCGCAGCCCACTGGAGCCAAGGAGGGCAGCCCTGGAGCTCCCCAGGAGAGCACCTCACTAGAGAGGGCCCCAAGGTCAAAGCCAAGAGAGCCAACTGCACTGGGCCAGCGGCAAACAGGACACCTCGAAGTGGACACCAGCAAAGCTCCGGCTCTGCAACCAGAACGGCCACTGCCCAGACTGCGTGACCTCGGCAAGCCGCTTCCTCTCTGCTTTCCTCACCTGCAAACAGGAGGCAGGCGAGCGTGGGAGGCACTGAACACACAGCAGCAGCTCCAACTCCAGTCATGGCCATGGGGCAGACCCGGGGGCCCAGCACCCACGGTCCTGAACACACCAACACCTCCCTCCCGTGCCCACCTGTGGCTCTCTGCCCTTGAAGGAGGGTCAGCCCTCGACCAATGCAGGAGAGGAGCTGGGATGGAGCATCCAGCTTCTCTGTCCTCCCCTCCCTGGGGCCGGGCGGCAGTGAGGCTATGTAGAGTGTGTTTGGCACCACCTCCCAGAAGCCCTCGGGGGACTGCACCCAGGTGCCCACAGCGACAATGGGCTCATCAGCCTGTTCTCTTGGCTCACTTCCATCTCACCTCTGACTCCCCACCAACACCTCCTCAAAGTGTTAGTCATTCAGTCCTAGCCAACTCTGTCCAACCCCATGGACTGTAGTCCACCAGGCTCCTCTTTCCGTGGAATTCTCCAGGCAAAAATAGTGGAGTGGGTTGCCATTCCCTCCCCCAGGAGATCTTCCAGACTCAGGGATCAAACCCACATCTCCTGCAGATTCTTTACCATCTGAGCCATCGGGAAAGACCAACGTCTCCCCCAAAATCAACCACTCGAACTCAGGCTCTGCTTCTGAGGGTCCAAGCTAAGACCACTATCATCCCTGAGCAGAGGAGGGACGGACAGATGAGGAAGGAGCAGTGGGGTGACATAGAGGAAAGTTTGCAGGACGTGAGAGGAAAAGAATATAATAATGATGAGACAGCTAGTGTCCTCACACTGGGTGTGCTGGCTGACTGCCACTGCCAGTGCCATCTCTGTGCTTGAGGCTCCCTCCACGCTGTAAAGGTCAGCAGGCATTCAAGTCATCAATACTCCAGTTCTCAACCAACCACTGACAAGCTGGAGTATAAATACCCCAGCTCCCTTGGATGGGGTAATTCCCCACTGCAGCCCGCATTCCAATATCCAGCTGCCGACAGTGGGAGGTGGCTTCATAACAGCCCGCCGCTGGCTGCCTACCCTCCGGTGTCTCATTTCCCCCAACTCCTGACAGTATGTTTCAGGTTTCGCTTCCAGGGAATCCCAGACTAAAGCACTGGGCATCCACCGTGTGCCAGGCACAGGCATGCTGTGCACAGTCATGTCCGACTCTCTCTGAGCCCATAGACTGCAGCCCACTAGGTTCCTCTATTCATGGGGATTCTCCAGGCAAGAATACTGGAGTGGGTTGCCATGCCCTCCTCCATGGGATCTTCCCAACCCAGGGATCGAACCCAGGTCTCTACATTGCAGGCGGATTCTTTACCATGTGAGCCACGAGGGAAGCCCAGGCACAGGCTAGCAGCTTTTTATGTATTGTGCAGATTTCATACAGTTTCTATCATGAAAACAAAGAACACAACACTGTCTGTACACAAAATGAAAGGCCAGGCCTTTGTTTCAAAACAAATGTCCGAGATGACAACAGGCAGAGTGATCCAGTTCGAAGCCAAGCCAGCTGTGAACAAAATTGAGCAAGCAGATCTTTTTTGGGTCATGAAAGCTCTGACAGAAGAAAAACAAGGCCAGGGGAGTGGGAAGCCAGATTTCCAAACCGTATCATATACACACCCATTGTCTGGGGGTTATGTCCTTGCTGAGAACACATTCCCTGGGGAAATCGTTTTGCCAAAGTAATTGGGGTTTAATCAGCCCAGTTTTTGCAAATCTGCCCCTTGCTCCAGGGTTAGCCTGAATTCACCACAACAGGTTAGAGGAAAGGGTGTGGGGAGTTTTCTGTACTTCTTTCAGGAAACACAGAGTGAACTCTAGTTAAGTTTGAGAGCTGGATCATTAGCATCTCATTAACGACTCTAATCTCTCTGTAAGTGTAGAGTAGGCACAAAACTTCACCGCCTAAGCCACAAGCTCTAATTGCTGCTGTCCTTCTAAGCAGAGAGGGGAAAAACAGGCCATGCTTTGTGGCTTTTCTCGAACAAAAGCCCCATTTGTTAATGAGATTTCTTCATTTAGGGCAGGAGAAAACTTTTGGGTTATTATTAGGCCACAAATGAAGGCTTGTGTTTCATTTAACTGCCCCACTTAATGAAGGAAACTTTGCTTTGGTAATTAAAGAATTATTTTTAAGTGTTGAGGCTTCTGGATAACCTTGAACGAAGCCTCAAATGTGATGAGGCTTGGTACCCCATCTGTAAATTTAACCAACTGGGGCAAACGATCCCAAAGACTTGGTCCAGCTCTGACGATCTATGGTTTCGTTCATCTCACTGCCTTCCCCTCATAGTGTCCAATTATTTGCAGCCCCATGGACTGCAGGCTACCAAGGCCTCCTCTGTTTATGGAATTTTCCAGACAAGAATACTAGAGCGGGTTGCCATTCCCTTCTCCAAGGGATCTTCTGGATGCAGAGATCCAACCTGCATCTTCTGCACTGGCAGGAGGATTCTTTACCACTGGTGCCCCCTGGGAAGTGTCACCCTTCAAAACACACATGTTAACACTACCTGTTCTTTCTAACCCTCGGGGTCTCTGGATACTGCTGGGGACCACAGCATCTATGGTCATCCCCACTGTAGCTTCCTCAGAGGATCCCATCTATGGACTAACATCTCCCCTCTCCCACCCATGGAAAAGAAAACAAAAGATAACGGCCTTGGTCAGTTTCATATGTTGAGTCATCACGTATCCTCTGAGGTCGTCTCCTGGCTGAGTGAACAACAGAAATCATCACCCCAGGAGGAAGCTCATGGCTCCTGGAGAAGGGCAGCCCCACTGTGAAAGCTTTAAAACCCATACTCGTAAAATGTGGTGAGGAAATTCATCTCTGAGGTTTACTGCCAACAAAATCTGTGATATCTCTTTTATGGATGCTTTTAATGTTCTCTGCAGAGCAATGAGACACTGACCCGGGGAAAGTGTGGTTGAGCTGCTTCCTGAGTGAAAACAAGAGGTGGTCATCGTGTGTCCCATGTCAGTGACCCTGCCCAGGCTGGTAAACCAAACCCCAGGCTCCAAGGGGTAGCTTATCCTAGAGTCTCTCAAGATGCCTGTTTGTCGTCATTTAGTCGCGAAGTCATGCCCGACTCTTTGAGACCCCATGGACTGTAGCAAAGTCCAGGCTCCTCTGTCCATGTCATTTCCCAGGCAAGAATGCTGGAATAGGTTGCCATTTCCTTCTTCAGGGATCTTCCTAACCCAGGGATGGAACCCACGACTCCTGCATTGGCAGGCAGATTCACACACAAAATGAGACAGGTTCAGTTCCACCATCCAGGACTTGGGGGCTTGCCTTTGGACATTTCTCAGGGAAAGGGTGTGAGTAACCCCGGAATGACCACCTGCCCTCATGGAGTCTCTGTCTGAGGTCACCATGGAGACAACTAGGATGCTCTTTGGGGGCTCCTGTGACATTTGCTCTCCTTGCTATTAGCTCTTGACTCCAAACCTGCCCACCATTCCCAACACATACCTGAGCTCCCCGAGGAGCCTGGGTCAGCCCCTGGGGAGCCATGTGAGGTCCCCTGTGCCCTGGGCCAGCCCTACCCTTGGCCTCTCTGCTCCCGAGCATCAGCCTGGCCCTCCTGTTTCTGCTGCTCCCTAATTGCCCTGGGCAGACACTATCTCTCCCTGTAAGGATTGTTCCTGCACAGTGAACAGAAATCTCCTGGCCAAGCTCCAAAAAACAATCATCCTGAATTTATCACTAGCTCCTCAGAAGAAAAAGGCCCCATGTCCCGCCCCAGCCACTCTCCTCCCAAGCTTCCTGATTTCAGGTGACCTTGCCGCATTCTGTTTCAAAACACTTCTCATTCTGGCTGAATCACAAAGGGCAAACACATTTAATGAAGTCCAAGCTGACCCATTTTTTGTCCAAGCATCCCTTCACGTTTCTAGTCATGGCAACGCTTTGTCTCCTCGTCAAGCCTGCCAGTTCATAGTCCTGGAGTCAGCAGACCCTTCCTGCCCCAGGGAGGACTCTTCGCAGGGGAAGCTGAGCTGAGCAGATGGAAGCTCCAGGTGTCACCCACACGTGCTAGTCGGCGTGTGTCCAGCTGAGCCTTCAGGGCGGGAGCCCTGGCATGCAAGTCATCATCTGGAAGGACGACTGTGGTCCAAGAGTTCCAAAGGGCTCCCGGGATCCCAGAGAGATGCTGGTGATGACACTGAACTGCTCTACCTGAGACTCAGTGGCCTCCAATGACAGTCTTAGACTCCGGTATCAAGAAGGACCCTCGAAACCAGTTAGTGCAGGGCTCAGAGGGGGCTCCCCTCTGTTAAAGATGCCTCACACAGGGGCAAGATTTGGGGGAAAGCAGATATTGAGGAAGGGCTTCTCTGGCGGCTCAGCGGTAAAGAATCCGCTTGCAGTGCAGGAGCCACGGGAGATGCGGGTTGGGTCCCTGGGTGGGGAAGATCCCCCAGAGGAGGAAATGCAACGCACTCCAGTATTTTTGCCTGGAGAATCCTGTGGGTTGATGATCCTGGTGGGCTACAGTCCATGGGGTCGCAAAGAGTCGGACACGACTGAGTGACTGAGCACGCACACCCATACAGATGAAAGGAACTGGAAGGCCGTCTGTGGCCAGATCAGCTTAAGCACCTTCCTGCTGAACTGAGTTATGCACTGGGCCTCTGCATTCACGGCTGCCTCCTCTGAACATTTACTGCGCGCAGGAACCGTGCTAAAAGCTCCTTGTTGCCCTACCTTGTGCCTTCCTCTGACCAACCTGTGTGGAAGGAATTATCAGGAACCCTCTCTGTCAAGTGGAGACACTGAGGCTCAGAGCAGCTGGGACTCACTGACATCGCAGAGCTGGGGCACTGGGAGTCTCAAGGGGTCACACACTGGACCCCACGGTTTTCACCACTGCACAAGCTCGTGACTGAAGAAAGACTGTGACTTCAAATAAGTAAATAAAAACCAATTTCTCTGGGAAACACAAATCAAAACCACAATGAGAGACCATTTCATGCCAATTGAGATGGCTATTATAGAAAACGGGGGCAGGGAGCTTCCTCGGTGATCTAGTGATTAGGAATCCACCTGCCAATGCAGGGGAGACGGGTGCAATCCCCAGTCCGGGAAGATACCAGATGTCACAGAGCAACTTAGCCAGTGCATGGCAACCACTGAGCCCACACTCAGCAGCAAGAGAAGCAACCACAGTGAGAAGCCCGCACACAGCAATGAAGAGGAGCCCCCACTGGCTGCAACTATAGAGAAAACTTGTGCACAGCAATGAAGACCCAGCACAGCTAAAAATAAATACATCTTTAAAAAAAAAAAAAAGGTGAGGGGGTTACCTGGCCATCCAGTGGTTAAGACCTTCACCATCACAGTGCATCAGCTGTGAGTTCAATCCCTGGTCAGGAAACTAAGATTCTAAATCCTGGCCAAAAAAAAAAAAACAATACAATCAATATTTTCCAAGCCAGGCTTCAGCAATACATGAACCGTGAACTTCCAGATGTTCAAGCTGCTTTTAAAGAAGGCAGAGGAACCAGACATCAAATTGCCAACATCTGCTGGATCATCGAAAAAGCAAGAGAGTTCCAGAAAAACATCTATTTCTGCTTTATTGACTATGCCAAAGCCTTTGACTGTGTGGATCACAATAAACTGTGGAATATTCTGAAAGAGATGGGAATACCAGACCACCTGACCTGCCTGTTGAGACATTTGTATGCAGGTCAGGAAGTAACAGTTAGAACTGGACATGGAACAACAGACTGGTTTCAAATGGGAAAAGGAGTACATCAAGGATGTATATTATCACCCTGCTTATTTAACTTATATGCAGAGTACATCATGAGAAACGCTGGGCTGGAGGAAGCACAAGCTGGAATCAAGATTGCTGGGAGAAATATCAATAACCTCAGATATGCAGATGACACCACCCTTATGGCAGAAAGTGAAGAACTAAAGAGCCTCTTGATAAAAGTGAAAGAGGAGAGTGAAAAAGTTGGTTTAAAGCTCAGCTTTTAGAAAACTGAGATCATGGCATCTGGTCCCATCACTTCATGGCAAATAGATGGGGAAACAGTGGAAACAATGTCAGACTTTATTTTGGGGGGCTCCAAAATTACTGCAGATGGTGATTGAAGCCATGAAATTAAAAGATATTTACTCCTTGGAAGGAAAGTTATGACCAACCTAGACAGCATATTAAAAAGCTGAGACATTGCTTTGTCAACAAAGGTCTGTCTAGTCAAAGCTATGGTTTTTCCAGTAGTCATGTATGGATGTGAGAGTTGGACTATAAAGAAAGCTGAGTGCCGAAGAATTAATGCTTTTGAACTGTGGTGTTGGAGAAGACTCTTGAGAGTCCCTTGGACTGCAAGGAGATCCAACCAGTCCATCCTAAAGGAGATCAGTCCTGGGTGTTCATTGGAAGGACTGATGTTGAAGCTGAAACTCCAAAAGTTTGGCTACCTCATGCGAAGAGATGACTCATTTGAAAAGACCCTGATGCTGAGGAAGATTGAGGGCAGGAGGAGAAGGGGATGACAGAGGATGAGGTGGCTGGATGGCATCATCGACTCGATAGCCATGGGTCTGGGTGGACTCCAGCAGTTCGTGATGGACAGGGAGGCCTGGTGTGCTGCGGTTCATGGGGTCACAAAGAGTCCGAGGGACAAGGGACTGAACTGAACTGAAACAACAGAGCAGCATTGTAACAAATTCAATGAAGAGCTTTTTTTTTTTTTTAAGCTGAACCTCAACTAGATTAGCCTTTAAGGAGAAAAAAACCCAGAAACTAACAAGTGTGATGAGGAGGTAGAGAATTTGGAACCTTTCTGCGTGGCTGCAAGAATGTTAAATAGTATAGCCACTGTAGAAAACAGCATGGCTGTTTCTCAAAAAATTAAACATAGCATTTTCATTTGATCCAGCAATTCCATTTTTGTTTATACACTCAAAAGAAGGGAAAGAAAGCACTCGAAGAGATATTTGTATGCACATGCTCATAGCAGCATTCTACACAGTGGCCAAAAGCTAGAAGCAAGCCAAGTGTCCACTGATGGATAAATGGATAAACACAGTGTGGTCTACACATATTAATACAATGGAATATTATTCAGCCTTAAAAGGGAGGGAAATTCTGAAACCTGCTGCAATATGGATGAACCTTGGAGACATTACGCTCAGTGGAATAAGCCAGATGCACAAAGGATAAAGGCTGTATGATCCCCTTGCATGAGGTCCCTAGAGTCATCGGATCCACCCAGACAGAAGGCAGAAGGGTGGGTGCCAGGGGCTGGGGAAGTGGGAAGCATGGACAGCTTCACCCACTCTGATGGGTGCAGAGTTTCGGTTTTACAATCTGAAAAGAGATTCGCAGACAGTGATGGTGGCTTCACAACACTGAATGTGCTTAATGCCATGAACAATACACTTCAAAATGGCTAAAATGGTAAATTTCATGTTCTAGGTTTTACTAATAATGAAAAAGGTTTTTTGAAAAAAGATGCAAATGTGTTTTGCTGTGTGTATTTTACCACAATTTCTAAGAAAATGAAACTCTCCATACTTTAAAAATGTGGGCCTGGGACTTCCCTGGTGGAACGGTGGTTGGGAATCCACCTTACAATGTGGGAGACGTGGGTTCACCCCCGAGACCAGGAACTAAGATCCCACGCGCTGCAGGGGGACTAAGCCCCGGCACCGCACCCACCGAGCCTGTTGTTGTTCAGTCACTCAGTCGCGTCCGACTCCTTGGGACCCCATGGACGGCAGCACGCCAGGCTCCTCTGCCCTTCACCACCTCCCGGGCCTTGCTCAAACTCACGTCCACTGTGTCGGTGATACCATCCAACCATCTCCTCTGAGCCTGCGTACCACAACAAAGGATCCCACAGGACGTGTGCGGCAATGAAGACCCAATGCAGCCTAATTAATCAATTAACAGTGGGCCCACGCAGGAGCCGGGACCCCTGCTCCCCCGCAAGTGACTGCCCCTGGTCCCCTCCCCTGCCTGCGCCTGTGGCCCCCAGGCGGCAGACTTGCCGGCCACCCCCCAGAGAGGCGCTGCCCACTCGAGAACAGCCTGCTCTTCACAGCCTTCTCCCTCTTTCTTCATCTTCTGCTCATGGCCAACTTGCCTCTTCCACCGGCTTTGAGGGTCTGAGGATGGGCACCAGGGCTGAAGAGTTTGTGCAAAGCTGTGGAAAGGCTTCCTGAAGAGAGTCAAGGCAGCGAGGGTGGGCAAAGGGGGGTGCTAGCTCCCCCTGCTTCACGGCGCCCCAAAATGCCATCTCTTGGAAATACCCCCATCCCTAGGCCACCCACCCCTTCTCACTCAAGTCTTTCCGGTCCCTGATGGCAAAGCCCTTTCCAGTCCGGCCCTCTGGCGCCATCTTGTGTTAGCTTATGCACAGCTGCTGCGCTGCACTTGGTCGCTCGGTCATGTCCGACCCTTTGCAACCCCGTGGACTGCAGCCCACCAGGCTCCTCTGTCCATGGGATTCTCCAGGCCAGAATACTGGAGTGGGTTGCCATGCCCTCCTCCAGAGGATCTTCCCAATCCAGGGATCAAACAGAGGTCGCCTGCATTGCAGGTGGATTCTTTACCGTCTGAAGCACCAGAGAAGCCCAAGAATACTGGAGTGGGTAGCCCATCCCTTCTCCTGGGCATCTTCCCTACTCAGGAATTGAACTGGGGTCTCCTGCATTGCAGCTGGATTCTTTACCAGCTGAGGTACCAGGGAAGATTTAAACAGTTACAAAGATTTTTTTTTAATCATTTTCAAGAACAAAATAGTTTTCTTATTTTCTTTAAAA
The DNA here is from genome assembly GCA_007570785.1 of Antilocapra americana. Classification (NCBI taxonomy): domain Eukaryota; kingdom Metazoa; phylum Chordata; class Mammalia; order Artiodactyla; family Antilocapridae; genus Antilocapra; species Antilocapra americana. The sequence continues at coordinate 3,268,004 of ML663013.1, read as the reverse complement.
AAAAAGTTTTTATTTTATATTGGAGTATAGCCTATTAACAATGTTGTGATAGTTTCAGGTGGACAGCAAAGGGACCCAGCTGTATGTATACATGTAACCAATCTCTTCCAAACTCCCCTCCCATCTAGGCAATAACAAAATAGCTTTCTGAATTTTATTGCAGAAGAATTGTATAATATTCTATAATAACATAACAAAACAAGAGTAATACTAAATAATATTCTAGAAGAAAATCAGCTCCACTCATTGTTTTAGCAGCAAGCAGTCAAAGCCTTTTTATCCTTGAGCATATTCATAAATATTTCAAAGATAACCTTAAATGTAGAAATTGGTTTTACTCATCCTGCCTGTGACAGAGAAACTACCTGTGAAATAAAAAGGAAGGTGTGTTTTATGTTTAAAGTTCTATCAGATCCGGAAGCGGAACCGTGTAAGTAAAAGTTATTATAAACCTGCATCTTCAAAAGGTGTCTCAGCTCCACACACTCTTCAACAGATGATAGAAGGACTGTCTTGTTCATATAAAGCAAAGGCAGTCCAGGGACACTCTTTAATGACTGGCTGAAGCTACAGATCTATAGGTCTATCACTGGGTTATTTGCTGAAGCCAAAAGTGATACCTCAGAGGGGAGGCAGAAGAAGGAAGAGAAATCAGTCATTGGTTCATCTAGTAAAACTGCTTCATCTAGCAAGACCTAATATCAGGATGGTAAGCACCTGCTCCTCAGCAGTTTCCTGAGAACTGCAGACAAAGCTGCCCTCGCTTCTCAAGGCAATCGAGAAATGAAGGATGCATCTGGGGACTTCCCTGGTGGTCCATTAGCTAAGAATCCGCCTAGCCAGACGAATGGATAAGGAAGTTGTGGTACATATTCACAATGGAATATTACTCAGCTATAAAAATGAATGCATTTGAGTCCATTCTAATGAGATGGATGAAGCAGAAGCCTATTATACAGAGTGAAGTGAGTAGAAAGAGAAACACCAATACAGTATATCAGCACATATATATTGAATTTAGAAAGAGGGTAACAGCGATCCTTTGTGCAAGACAGCAAAAGAGACACAGGTGTAAAGAACAGACTTTGGGACTCTGTGGGAGAAGGCAAGGGTGGCATGATTTGAGAGAATAGCACTGAAACATGTATATTACCATATGTGAAATAGATGGCCAGTGCAAGTGCGATGCAAGAAGCAGGGCACCCAAAGCTGGTGCTCTGGGGCAACCCAGAGGGGTGGGATGGGAAGGGAGGTGGGAGGGGGACTGAGGATAGGGGGACACATGTACGCCTGTGGCTGATTCATGTCGATGTATGGCAAAAACCAGCACAATATTGTAAAGTAATTAGCCTTCAATTAAAATAAATAATTTACAAAAAAATCCGCCTCGCAATGCAGGGGACAAAGGTTCAATCCCTGGTTGGGGAATTAAAATCCCACACGCTGCACAGTGAGGCCAAAAGAAATAAAATAAAGTTGTTTCTGGCAAACTACACAGGAAAAAAAACACCGCTTTGGAGTTACAATCCCACCTCGGGTTACCGGTGTCATTGAGAGGGCTTTAAAACATCCGCTCTACTCACAGGAGACCCTAAGCTGCAGGGAGCCTCACACACTTGGACTTTGTTCACGAGATCCAGACCTTTTTCCACTGACCAACTTCACCACTCCTGTGGAGTTCAAACAGGAGAGAGAGGCCAAAGGACCCCGGGAGAGGGAAGGAAGCTGGGGCCTTCCATATTGGCAGCCAAGCCATAGCCAATATATTCTTAATGTATAAAAGTAAATCCTTACAATGTGAAGTAAAGAAAGTCTCCAAAGGAAAAAAACACTTCCCCATCGAGGAGGTAAGCAGAGAGGGACCTGATTTTTCTCTTTTCTTTTATTTATATGTCACATTTGTCATCCCTGTAGTAAAAGGAGTCGGGCTTGGAGGTCAGAAGAGCTGCGGTTAACTCTTTATTGACCATGGGATTTTTGCAAAAACTTATGCTTGTGGCGGTGATTTATTAGGTAAGTGAATACTGAAGCACTCCAGTCAATAATATTTCAAGACCCTGATGCAGGGAAAGATGGAGAGCAGGAGGAGAAGGGGGAGACAGAGGATGAGACGGTTGGATGGCATCATCGACTCAAATTCATGTCAATGAACTTGAGCAAACTTCGGGAGAAGGTGAAGGACAGATGAGCCTGGCGTGCTGCAGTCTATGGGGTCACAAAGAGTCGGACACAACGTAGCAACTGAACAGCAACAACAGCAAAACATGTCTTGGTCAGTGATGTGTTAAGGCCAGCCTGTCTGCGTGACTCTGGACGGCTTTGGCAGCAGCTCTGGGCCCCAAAGGCCTCATTGTGACCCCAAGGTTAACAACACTGGCCTTGGGGGACTGACCTAAACACAAGTGCCCCTAAAACAGAGCCTGGCCCAGGCAGGGGCTCAACACAAGAAGGTGGCATCTTGATGATGGTAATGATGATGGCCAGCCTACTGCTCCCCTCCTCCTGGACCGCCATCCTCCCAGACACAAGCCTGCCTCCTTTTTCAACTGGCCGTCATACTAACTTTGAAGCAATGACACTGAAAGTGTTGGTCACCCAGTCATATCATATCTGACTCTTTGCAATCTCATGCAAGCCTCTGTCCATGGGCTTCTCCAGGCAAGAATACTGGAGTAGGTTGCCATGCCCTTCTCCAGGGGATCTTCCTGACCAAAGATCAAACCCAGGTCTCCTGCATTGCAGGCAGATTCTTTACCATCTGAGCCACCACTGAGAACTTCCTATGTGCCGGGTGCTGTGCATTAAATTATTTCACTTAATTCTCATGAGGGTACTCATCCTAGCTATTGACAATACCCACTTTTTCAGGTAAGGAAGCAGGTTCAGAGAGGTTGGTTAATGTATCAGGGTAGGCTGACTGCTGTCACAAATAACCCCAACACTTCGGTGGCTTAACAGGATGAAGGCCTCCCTCTGCTCCATGTTATTGTGGGCAGAGGGCATGGGATGAGGGATTCACTCTAGCCGTTGTTCAGGGACCCAGGCTCCTTCCATATTGTGACTCCACCAGCTCCTGCATCCACGTCCACCTCTGGCTCCCCTGCATCTATCTGGTAGGTGAGCAGGAGAGAGTGAGAAAACCCACGGCTCTTACCTACCTGGACACAAGGAGGCACTTCTGCTCTCCCTGCCCCAGCTAAAACCAATCTCTTTGCCCCACCTACATGCGACAGGCTGGGAAATACTGTACTGGTGTTCCTAGGAAGAAGAGGGCAGAGATAGATACTAACAAGCTGTCTGTGGGAGTTTCTACCACAAAGAACTTGCCTAAAGTCAGACAGTCAATGAGAACGAAAGTGACACATGATTCCCTCTATCATCCAGGGGACTGTGGCAGTTTTAAAACGGAGCCCCCAAATTCTCTACCATTCCTCCAATCATGAGTTGGTGTCAATGCTGAATCTGAGCTATGTTAGTCCTCAGCCAATAGAATAGAGCAAAAATGACAATATAACTGTGTCCAGGCCCTCAAGACTTATACTTCCTACCGCCTGGGATGCCCACGCTGGGGATCCAGATGCCGTGTGGTAAGGAAGCCCAAACAAGTCTATTCAAGAGACCACAGAGAGGACTTCCCTGGTGGTCCAGTGCTGAAGAATCCGCCTGCCAGGGCAGGGGACACAGGCTTGATCCCACATGCCTTGGAGTGACTAGACCCATGAGCCTCAGCTGCTGAGCCCACACAGTGCAACCACTGGAGCCTGTGCCCCGAGAGCCTGTGCTCTGCAGCAAGAGAAGCCACTGCAACGAGAAGCCAGTGCACTGCAAGGGGGAGTAGCCCCGTTGCTGCAACTAAAGAAAGCCCACGTAGAAAAGAGGACCCGGCGCAGTCAGAAATAAATGAATCAAAGAGATCATATGGAGAAGTCACTTGTTTTGGGGGAGAGATCCAGTCATCATCCAGAAGCACTGACCAGATGTGTGAGTGAAGATGCTGCCGCTGGCTGGTATGAGGTGGTACCTCACTGTAGCTTTGATTTTCATTTCCTCATAGTTAGTGATGCTGAGCATCTTTTCATGTGCCTGCTGGCCATCTGAGTATCTTCTCTGGAGAAATGGAACACTACTGAGACATTAAAAAGAAGGAAACGATGCCATTTACACCAACACTGATGCAACTAAAGATGATCACACTAAGTGAAGTAAGCCAGAAAACGAAGGACAAATCCCACGTGATGTCACTTATATGTGGAACCTAAGCTATGACACAGATCAACCTACCTATGAAACAGAAACAGACTCACAGACCTAGGGAACAGGCTTCAGGTTGCCAAGGAGGAGTGGGGTGGGAGAGGGATAGATTGGGAGTTTGGGATTAGCAGATGCAAACTAGCCTATATAGAATACATAGATACACAGGCCTATCGGGTAGCACGGGCTTCCCTGGTGGCTCACCTAGCAGTAAAGAGTCCACCTGCAATGCAGGAGACACAGGTTCAACCCCTGGGTGGGGAAGATCCCCTGGAGGAGGAAATGGCAACCCACCCCAGTATTCTCCTCTGGGAAATCCCACGGACAGAGGAGCCTGGTGGGCTACAGTCCTTGGGATGCAAAGAGTCAGACAGGACAGAGCGACTGAGCACAGACACACTCTATAGCACAGGGAACTATATTCAGCATCCTGTGAGAAACTGTTAAGGAAGAGAACATGAAAAAGAATGTATACAGAGATGTGTAACTGAATCCCTTTGCTGTGCAGTAGAAACGAACACAACATTGTAAACCAACATTTTAAATGACTCACCCTCTGCTGCTAACCACTAAGCCCCACTAACCTCTGGGTACCGCCGTCCCTTCACTGCCAGGAAAACGATACTTGGTCCACACTGAAGCTGGGTGGCTCTGCAAATCCTAGAGGAGCTTGTGGCTGTTCCAGTAGGTCCTTGTTTATTTCTTTTATATACACAAGTGTGTATCTGACAATCCTATACTCCTAATTTACCCCTCCACTTCCTCCTTGGGTAACCATCAACTTGTTTTCTATGTTCGTGACTCTGTTTCTGTTCCAAAAATAAGGTCATCTGTATTACTTTATGGATTATACAGATAAGTGATACCATATTTGTCTTTGTCTGAATTACTTCACTTCCTGTGATGATCTCCAGGGTCATGCTTGTTGCTTGTTGAATTTTTTTTAATGAAAACACACAGACATTCAATTCCATCATAGATTAACTAGCTATTTTGTGCTAGTTCCAGCATTTTTATGTTTTATATGTGGAAATACTGCTGAAATCCTAAAATCCAGCTACATAAATGAATATGTACAGTACAATCACTTCTTGGATTTTATGTGCTTACACTCTATCATTTTTTAAATGTCTATTTTTAAAGCACGAAATTTTATTTTATCATGTAACAGCTAAGCAGTGTCCCCAGATGAAGAAAATGTATAAAACTGCAGCTTCTGTGGCTGAAGGGGATGAGGCCAGAGTCCAGCTGTTCAGCCTCCTCGTCCCTCCCTTCTGATTTCCTGGCTTCTGCTGGAGACCCTGGGGCTCCCTGGGATGCAATCAGTTCAGTTCAGTTCAATTCAGTTGCTCAGTCATGTCCGACACTTTGCAACCCCATGGGCTGCAGCACGCCAGGCCTCCCTGTCCACCACCAACTCCTGGAGCTTACTCAAACTCATACCCATTGAGTTGGTGATGCCATCCAACCATCTCATCCTCTGTCACCCGCTTCTCCTCCAGCCTTCAATCTTTCCCAGCATCAGGGTCTTTTCCAAAGAGTCAGCTCTTCGCATCAGGTGGCCAAAGTATTGGAGATTCAGCTTCAGCATCAGTCCTTCCAATGAGTATGCAGGATTGATTTCCTTTAGGATGGATTGATTGGATCTCCTTGCAATACAAGGGACTCTCAAGAGTCTTCTCCAACACCACAGTGCAAAAGCATTAATTCTTCGGCGCTCAGCTTTCTTTACAGTCCAATCCTCACATCCATACATCCATAGTCTTCACTAGACGGACATTTGTTGACAAAGCAATGTCTCTGCTTTTTAATATGCTGTCTAGGTTGGTCATAACTTTCCTTCCAAGGAGTAAATGTCTTTTAATTTCATGGCTGCAGTCGCCATCTGCAGTGATTTTGGAGCCCAAGAAAATAGTCTGCCACTGTTTCCACTGTTTCCCCATCTATTTGCCATAAAGTGATGGGACCGGATGCCATGATCTGAGTTTTCTGAATGTTGAACTTTAAGCTAACTTTTCACTCTCCTCTTTCACTTTTATCAAGAGGCTCTTTAGTTCTTCGCTTTAAGGGTGGACACAGTGTTGCTCAGAAATTAATCTGCATTTTCACGATTGAACACTAGAGGGCCTGCCGCTGAGTGTCAGCTGAGCTCTCCATTTATTATTCAATTTGATGGGGGGGGGGAGGCGGAGCTGCTCTGCACAACAGACAGGATCTTACTTCCCCCACCAGGGCTAGAACCCAGGTCCCCTACGCTGCAAGGCAGAATCTTAACCACTGGATCCCAAGAGAAGTCCCAAGAATATCTAAAGAATCCATTTTCAGAACATAAAGTTTAATTTCTTTTGGAAATACAGGTCTCTATTGAAAAACATTGAAAAACAAAAGTTGTAGAATTCCTGGGAAAATTAAACATTTGAGTAAAACCATTCTTCAAGAGATCAAACTTCTGAAAACCTCAAATCAGAAAACAGCTAAAAAATATATATTCAATAAGAAGGCAATACACAAGGGCCTTTATGAGGTATAAAACATGCACAAGCTCAGAGAATAATTTTTTAAAAACATAATAAAATAATTATATTAAGTCTTCAAACATAATGACACCATCTCATTAAGCCTAAATTAACTTAAAGGTTAATAACACATAATCTATGTAGACATAAAATGTATTATGTCAATGATTAAACTGTTATCTCCTTTTTCTTATCTCTATCCTATTAACTCTAAAAACACCAGAACCTGGTATATTTTATGTGATACGAACAAATTTAAAAGGTATCAGATTTTCCTAAGGTTATTTCTGATAAAAATAATAATAATAATAAGCCAAACTCCACAGACACCTAATTCACTGATGTTTTATCACCTTCCACAGTGTTTGTCCCAGGAGATCAGCATTGTAAGGAAAGGGCTGTAGGGAAGACTCCATAGGAATAAAGAGCAATAGTCCAAATTAAAACATGCCAGTTTCATAGTAGCCGGGAACTACCCTAGACATGTTTTCAGTATTAAGGAGCTGAGCTTGTATAGTCCCAGTGGAGGAAAATTCACTTAGCATTCATCTATGCCAGGTCCCAGGAATACAGATGTGAACAAAACACCAAAAATCCCTGCCTGCATGGAGCTTACATCCTCATGAAGGTAGACAGTTAATTATTAAGTTGACTGCAAGCACGATGAAGATAAAGTAAATTAGGGGTGATGGTAAAAAGACTGTGAAGGGCTTCCCTGATGGTCCAGGGGTTAAGGCTCTGCACTGCCGGTGCAGGGGGGCCTGGGTTCAATCCCTGGTCAGGGAACTAGATCCCACACGCTGCCACTAAGAGTCTGCATGCCACAACTGAAGATCCCATATGCTGCGACTAAGACTGGTGCAGCCAAAAAAATAAACGTTTTCTTAAAAAAGACTGTGAGAATAGGGGTGTAAGGATTTACAAGTTTAAGTAGGGTGGGGGAAACCTATTCCAGGAAGAGAGAACAGAAATGGAAATGGCTCCAAGGCAAGTGCAAGGAGTGGGAAGGGGATCCGTTTGGCAAGAACAGAGTGATTAAAATGGAAAGTAATGGGGACACCAAGTCAAAGAGATAAGACAGAGTTGGGGTGGGAGATACAATGAGGACAGTGCAGCAAGGATTGGGGCTTTATTCTAAGGGAGATGGGCTGCCAGTGGTTGGCTTGTAAGGAAAAACATAGCATCATCAGATTCAATGTTCTAATGGGATTACTTACTGAGGTGAGACAGGCTATAGGAGCAAGGGTACAAGAAAGTATATTTAAAAATACAGGCAAGAAATAACAGTGGCTCGGTAATAGCATGGTAACTCAGCATGATTTTAGACTATTCCCCCTGATGATCACAATTATAAGCTCTGGGTGTTAATAAATACAATTGTTTGAAGACACTTGTGGAATGACCAGAAAGAAACAGAAAAAAGGAAAACATTTAACATTTGGAAAAAAGGGAATCACATGAGGTGAGGTCCACATGTATATGGCTCCTGCATTTGCTCACTCCCTAGTCTATCTGGCATGGCAGACAAAGTCAGGCAGAGCCTGGAGATTTGTTGGTCCGTGGAATCATAGGAGAAGTTCAAGGGCTGCAAAAGCAACTGGTTATTGAATGGAGGAACTCACAGAATTCCACAAAATGGAGGAAGCCACAGAGGAGGTAAACTCAAACTCTCCATGGAAACCCCTTTCAAACTATTAACTGCACATGTGTAGGGCAAGACTACAAAGTGCCCAAGAGGAAAACAGCTGGCAGGACTAAAGAGCTGAGCTGAGATTTCAGCACATGCCCACTACAGGGAAAACAGTTTGTAGATCATGTCCTCCCAAGACAGAAGAGCTTTTCATCGAAACTTCATAATGATCACATGTAGGAATATAGACCCCCTCCAGGACAAAGGTATTCACCTGAAAAGCAACGGTAAAACTAAAACAGACCTGCCCTAACAAGTGCAAAATCAACCCTCCACAAGATTATGGTGATGTAAAGTAATTTCATTGCCTGGCTGGATGAAGCACAAACTGGAATCAAGACTGCCAACAGAAATATGAATAACCTCAGATATGCAGATGACACCACCCTTATGGCAGAAAGTGAAGAGGAACTATAGAGCCTCTTAATGAAGGTGAACCAGGAAAGTGAAAAAGCTGACTTAAAACTCAACATTCAAAACACTTAAGATCATGGCATCCGGTCCCCTCACTTCATGGCAAATAGATGGGGAAACAGTGGAAACACTGACAGACTTTATTTTCTTGGGCTCCGAAATCACTGCAGATGGTGACTGTAGTCATGAAATTAAAAGACGCTTGCTCCTTGGAAGGAAAGCTATGACAAACCTAGACTGTATATTAAAAAACAGAGACATTACTTTGCAACAAAGGTCCGTCTAGTCAAAGCTATAGTTTTTCCAGTAGTCATGTATGGATGTGAGAGTTGAACAATAAAGAAAGCTGAGCGCCAAAGAATTGATGCTTTTGAACTGTGGTGTTGGAGAAGACTCTTGAGACTCCCTTGGACTACAAGGAGATCAAACTAGTCCATCCTAAAGGAAATCAATCCTGAATATTCATTAGAAGGACTGATGCTGAAGCTGAAGCTCCAATTCTTTGGCCACCTGACACAAAGAGCCAACTCATCAGAAAAGACCCTGATGCTGGGAAAGATTGAGGGCAGGAGGAGAAGGGGACTAGATGAGATGATTGGATGGCATCACTGACTCAATGGACATCTGCTAAGAGTCGGATACAACTGAGTGACTGAACAACAACAAAGTAATTTCACTACCTTCTAAAACAAAACTCAACATTCTTCAAAGGTAGAAGACAGATTTGAGATTCTCTACAGTATGTACCCCACAAAGTCCAGTATCAATAAGAAAAATTATTAGACAGGTGAAAACAAAAGAAAATGAGACATAATAATAAGATAAATGATAAAAATCAGAGATCTAATTAGATCTAAATAAGAAACTAATTCCAAGATGACTCAGAAGTTGGAATGAGTAGGCAAGAACTTTAAATGAGCTACTATAAAGGTCCCCTGGCAGTCCACTGGTTAGGATTTGGCAGTTTCATTGCCATGACAAAGGTTCAATCCCTTCCCAGGTAGAACTAACAGCAAATAACCTGCCTGCCAGTGTGGGAGACAGAAGAGACACAAGTTTGATCCCAGAATCAGGGGGATTCTCTGGAGGAGAGAATGGCAACCCACTCCAGTATTCTTACCTGGACAACTCCATGGACAGAGGAGCCTGGCGGGCTACAGTCCACAGGGTGGCAAAAAGTCAGACACAACTAAAACAACTTAGTACACACACACATAAATATGTTCAAAGACTTAAAGAACAATATGATCATGATGAATGGACAAATTAAAATATGAGCAAAGAAATGGAAAATCTAAAAGGCAACCAAACGAAAATTCTAGAACTGAAAAATGCAAAACCTGAAATTGAAAAAAACAGAAAGCACTGAATTGTTTACGTATAGACTGGTTATAACAGGAGGAATCATCGTGATCCTGAAAATCAGTCAACAGAAATCATACAAGCCACAGTTTGAGAGTATTCACCGAGTTCCCAGAATAATCAATAAAAGGGGATTCATACCGAACCAGTTGAGAATTTAATCATCATGACCATTTTTAGGTCTAAAGAGGCGAGGGGGTGTGGTATCAGAACCGAGAGAAAGTTGTAGAAGCAATGACAGCACTCTCTGCCCCTGATCTTTTCCCACACCATCCAGCAGCCCAACTAAGCAGAAGCTCAGGGGCATGGGAGTCGGTTGACTGATTCCATGTGCAAATATCTCAGGGCCGAAGCAGGCTGGGGTAAACGGAGACTGGATCTAGAGGGAAAACAGGGAATATCTAGATCACACATCTAAATACATCCCAGTAAGTGATTTAAAAGACAAAGGACTTCCCTGGTAGTCTAGTGGCTAAGAATCCACCTGCCAACGCAGGGGACGAGAGTTCAATCCCGGGTCCAGGAAGATCCCACATGCCACAGGCAACTAAGTCTGCGTGCCACAACCATTGGTCACTCGCTCTAGAGCCCTCCAGCCGCAACTACTGAAGACCACAAGAGAAGCCACCACAATGAGAAGCCAGAGCACCACGGCTAGAGAGCCACCCCTGCTTGCCACAACTGGGGAAAAGTCTGCTCACAGCAACAAAGACTCAGCGCAGCCAAAAATTTAAAAAAATAATAATAATAATTAATTTTAAAACAATAAATAAAAGACAAAGAATAAAAGAAACACTCCAGCATAAATCCTAGGTCACTTGCAAAGGAATAAAACTCACACTGCCCAGAGTTCCTGCAACAATAGCAAGAAGGCCCAAAAGACAATACAGTCATATCTACTCAATTTTGAGCAGCAAGGTTGCAAACATTTTTCAACCTAGTCAAAAGGTTTTTCATGTGTAAAGGCAACAGAAAGTTATTTTCAGATGCCTAAGGATTAGGAAATATATCCCGCATGTTGATTTGTGAAAAAATTACTTGAAGACATACTAAGGCCAACTGAAAGAAAAGTCAAACTTGAGAGCTCAACAACAGAGAATTTATGGTATAGAAGAATTTCTGTAATGATTCAACTTATGCAAGGCAGGGCTTATGCATTCAAATGATCTTTTTCTTTTTTAATTTACAGTTGAACAACAGAAGACAGACGAGGTCTGCATCAAATCCACAGCCTGCTCCGAGGATGGGCAGGAAGGGTGAGAGGCTTGGGATCTGCACAGAGACAGAAGTTTGGAGAAACGGTCCAGTGTTAGGCAGGCACTGGGCTGACGGCTCTTCCTTGCCCCTGCTGGGCACCAGACTCACCAATCCCATTAGATTATGTCCTGTCGGATGGGATCTGGAGCTTGGGGCAAGGTTTGGCCCTGCATGCTTTGCTCAAGTGTTTCCATTCTGGATCTGATCCTCCACTACTGCTATATTCTTCAGCCTGTAAAACATGCACTATCGCCCATATTTGATTCCTTGAAACAATTAACATATTGTCTTTCCCCACGACTTTCTAACAATGGCTAAACTTCTCAGAGGATTGAGACACAGTGCAAAGCATCACTGAATAATCTTCACAAAAGTCTAGCACTAATAAGGAATCACATAATAGCTAATTCCATTGTAAAGTAACTTGAGAAATGATTTTTCCCATTGAGTGAAGGAAAAATATCTGGTAGAATATATGTCACACCAGTAACAATGATTATTTCTAGGAGTTGGATTATGGCCAATTTGGACTTTCCACATTAACAATTGCAATTCTATAATTTTTCTAATGTTTTACAATCATGTTATATACTTAAATTAGAAAAGTGTTTAAAGGAATCATTTTAAAATAAAATAAAGTTGCCTGTACTGTACAGTATTTTTAGTCATTTCAGTCGTGTCTGACTCTTTGCAACTCCATGGACTACTATAGCCCCCAGGCTCCTCTGTTCATGGGATTCTCCAGGCAAGAATATTGGAGAGGATAGCCATTCCCGTCTTTTCTTATGATGTCTTCGTCTCATTTTAGAATCATAGAAGGAATCTGAATAATTTTCCCTTATTCCCTTGGGAATGGCTTCCACTCAGTGAAACGGGCTTCCCCAGTGGCTCAGATGGTAAAGAATCTGCCTGCAATGCAGGAGACCTGGGTTCAATCCCTGGATCTGGAAGATCCCCTGGCAAAGAAAAAGGCTACCCACTCCAGTATTCTGGCCTGGAGAATTCCATGGACAGAGAAGCCTGGTGGGCTACAGCCCATGGGGGTCACAAAGAATTGGACACGACTAAGTGTCTTGGAAAAAAAGAAAGAGCTCACCAGTGAAGCCTTCAAAGCCTTCAATGCCTAGCCTCTCTTTGTGGGAAGATGTCTGATTATTAACCTCTTTAATTGACATAGGTCTATTCAGATTTTCTACTTCTTCTTGTCAGTTTTAGTGGTTTTTATCTTTCTAAGAATTTTCCCAATTCATCTAGTTTATCTAATTTATAGGGATACGATTGTTCATAGTACCGCCTTTCAGATTCACTTTTTATTTCTGTACGATCACTCATAACGTGTCTTCTTTCATTCCTGATTCTAGTAATTTGAGCTCTTTCTCCTTTTTTTTAATCAATCTAGCTATAGGTTTGTGGATTTTATAATTATATTAATGAGATTAGAAATCAAAATTTTCACTCTATGGGAAGCAGGCACAAGGATAAAACCTAAGAAGTTATGTAAAAGCCTCAGAATGATCCATCTGGATTGTAAGTATCAGTATTTACACATTATTCATTTTTATTTTCCCACTGAAAAGGTTTATGAACAATGAAGAAGCCTGAACAGTGGTACAGAGTATGGTACTCTCAGACTGTGGCATCTAATAACCATTCCCCACAAAGGTAACTAGAGATCATGCAAAGGTACCTGATTCTAAGTCGGAGGAAGGACATATCAGGGACAGCTGTGCAGAAAACAGGGAGGCTATCTATCAAGAAAAATGGGGTCATTTCAAAATGACACAAAAGCCAACTTTAAGGATCCTCATTGGCTATCGATGGTACCATGTGAATATCAAAGGCATCAAGGGCTTTACATGAATAAACTCAGTTGATCCTTACATCAAGCCTGTGAGTTATCTCCAGACTAGAGAGAGAGAAACTGAGACACAGAAAGAGGTTCAAAGTCACTTGGCCCCACGACCCACAACTACTGAGCCCGAGTACAAGTACTGAAGCCCGCCCCTGGACTCCGAGAAGCCAGGGACTCCCCGGGTGGCCCGGCGGTTAAGAATCTGCCTGCCAATGCAGGGGGCATGGATCCAATCCCTGCTCTGGGAAGATCCCACACGCCGCCCCAGAGCAGCTAAGTCCGCGCACGCAACTGCTGAGCCTGCCTGCGCTCTAGAGTCCGGGCTCCGAAGGAAGAGCTGCTGCGGTGAGGAGCACCGCAAGCAGAGAATAGACCTCACTAGCTGCAATCAGAGGAAGCCCGCATGCACGACAAAGACCCAGTGCAGCCAAACTATAAGTAAATAATAAATAAATAGACATTAAAAAACAAAGAGAAGCCACTGCAATGAGAAGCCCGCACACCCCAACTAGAGAGTTGCAACTACAGAGAAAGCCCACTTGCAGCAATGAAGACCCAGCACAGTCAGAATACATACATATACATATGTTTAAGGAAAAAGGATTACTGTTTTAAAAACAAAAGGTCACTTGGCCCCTTTCTCTCTGTTAGGAAGTGGTGGACCTGAGCTCAAACCCAGGTCCCCAACTTCAGAATGTGTAACCTAACTCCCATTTTTATCTGCCTGTCAATAGTTATTATTCTATCATCAGAAAAAGAAAGTGCTGTTTTTAAACACTCTTATCATACATTTACTCTGTAAGTTTTCTAGAGTTGAAAGTAAGAAACTGGCGCTGACATTTATCTTTTAAACTTGGCTCTTTGGGTGAAATGCCTCAGACTGATAGCAGAGGCAGAGCATTCTCGAAGATCATGGTTTTCACATTCTTTGGCTTGGTAAGCAGAGCTGGGCACCCGCTCCGAAGTGCTGTCTGGAGGTTGCCCTGTTCTGTGCTGGAGGCTTTTAAATAGATAGATACATCAAGTGTCAGATATTCAGTCCATGACAGCTCTTATTAATATGAAAATCCCATTTGCAAAGGGCTTTTTCTACCTCCATTGAATTGGCCCAGTAAAGTAATCCAATTGAAAACAAAGACCTGTCTCCAGAAGCCCAGGAGGAGTTGCATGTTATTTGCATAGATTTGCATATCAATTCATAGCTGGTGGAACTCCTCATTAAGAGGTGGATTATCCCAGGCTACTGAAATCCAAGGAGGCAAATATTTTTCAACTAATCAATTCAGTAGATTAGAAGTAGCCTCTCTTTCCCTGCTACCAACCTCTCACCTCCAAAAAATAATAATAGTAAGTCTTCATCCAAACCCAGTTTTTCCATGGAAATTCTATGGAGGTCGGGAGCTGAATGTCCATTGGATGAGGATTCTGAAGGAAGGAAGGAAGGAAACACACTTCAGGCCAGGAGTCAGTGCAGATCCAAAGTTAGCATCCCTCTCTGAGATCCAGAACCTGCAAAGGAACCCAGACCAAGAGCGGGAGCCCCAGGCTTCTCCACACCATCTTTTCTCTGGTGCTCCCTCTCAATTGCCTTCTCTGATTCCCCTCTGCCTAGATCCAAAATTCCTTTAGTTCCACCCTTCCTCTTCCTCACATCCTTCCCCTCATCTTCAGCATCCCCCTCTGGCCTCAAGAATTAAGGAGGGGAGGCTTAGTTCTCTACCTTCTTTCCTCCAAAAGTTATTGAAAGATAGCATCTGTGACTAATTTAGGATTCAAACTTAGATTCTTTTTGGCTCACATCTTATTTGACATAGAAATTTTTGATTCAGTAATTACTTATGAATAAAAAGAAAAGTTAGGAGTACAACAGATACTACTTTCAAGAAGTATGTGAAGAGCCTGATTTGAAGAGCTGACTCATTGGAAAAGACCCTGATGCTGGGAAAGGTTGAAGGCAGGAGAAGGGGATGACAGAGGATGAGATGTTTGGGTGGCATCACTGACTCGATGAACACGAGTTTGAGCGAGTTCCAGGAGATGGTGAAGGACAGGGAAGCCAGGCATACTGCAGCTCATGGGGTCACAAAGAGTTGAACACAACTTAGTGACTGAACAACAACTTTCAAGAAAATAGCTAATGCTAATCATGAAGATTAAAATCTAATTGGGATCATATTGAATCTGCACAGCAAATCATGGATTTAGGACATCTTAACACTATTGCCTGGCACTATACTGCATGAAATAATCAAGAAATGTTATCTGTTTATCTGGCTTGCCAAGTGTTGCATAAAAAAATTACTGTATTGGACTTCCCTGGTGGTCCAGCGGCGCCTGCCAGTGCAGGGGACATAAGTTCAATCCCTGGTCCAGAAAGATCCCCAATGCCAACGAGCAACTAAGCCCACAATACCACAGCTACTGAAGTCCACACAGTTAGAGCCTGTGCTCCACGAAAGAAGTGACTGCAATGAGAAGCCCAAGCACCACAACAAAGACCCAGTGCAGCCAGATAAATAACTACCCCGTGACTCAACTGGCATAAAACAAGCGTTGTGCTTCCACTAGATTTGGTGAGTTGGGAACTCAGAGAGGGCTCCGCTGGCGGCTTTGCTGTCCCACACGGCGTCTCCCAGGGTCGTCCGCTCAGCTGAATTCAGCTGGGTCTGAACTGGAGGGGCGTTTTCAAGGCTTCACTCCTCCATGTTTTTTCATGTGGCTCCTATCTTTTCACACAGCTAGCTTGGGCTTCCTCACAGCATGGTGGTCTCACAGTATTCAGACTTTTTACAGTTTGATTCAAAAGGCAGCGTTCTGAAGGAGGCTACAAAAGAAAGCACTCCAACAATGAAGGCAGGAGCCACCAACCTCTGAAGGCCTAGTCTCAGAGGTTACACAGTGCCACTTTCAGAGCTTTCAGTAGGTCAAAAGGAGTCCCAAAGCCAGCACAGATTCCAGGAGCAGGGAAATAGGCTCTACCCATTGGTGGGAGAGCAGCGAACAATGCACATCCATCCTTTTAACCCATCTCACCGTTGCGTGGCAGTGGTGTCCACATCAATGCTCGAACTGTGTGACTAGCTTCTAAAGCTTTTTGCATGGCCCTGGGAGTTCTCCCAAACCTGAGATCACAGGCCTTTCCAAAACACTGACTTAAACGCGTCATCCCCTCTCTCTAAAATCCTCTAGGATCCCACTGACTTTGCGAGAGAAAAACCTTTCATAAATTGCTATGCTCTACAGACTAACAAGCGGGCTTCCTGGGTGGCTCAGGAAGTAAAGAATCTACCTGCCAACACAGGGGAGGTGCGCTCGATCCCTGGGTGGAGAAGATCCCCTGGAGAAGGAAATGGCACCCCACTCCAGTATTTGTAGTTGTTGTTCAGTAGCTCGGTCAGGTCCAACTCTACAACCCCACAGACAGCAGCCCACCAGGCTCCTCTGTCCATGGGATTTTTCAGGCAAGAAGACTGGAGTGGGCTGCCATTTCCTTCTTCAGGGGAGCTTCCCAACACAAGGATCAAAGCTGAGTCTCCTGCTTGGCAGGTGGATTCTTTACCACTGAGCCACCCGGGGCGGTCACAGCCGTGACCTTTTCCTGACCACAGTCACAGACAGCCTCTCCAGCCTGACCAACCCCAGGAGGGTCTCAGAAGGGGGAGGCCAGGGCAGATACCTACAGGGTTTTGGTGTCTGAGCTCAAGTGGGTCAAGACTGAGCAGAGGGACTTCCCTGATGGTCCAGTGGCTAAGACTCTGCACTCCCAACGCAGGGGGCCTGGGTCTGATCCCTGGTCAGGGAGCTAGATCCCACAGGCTGCAACTAAGAAAATAGAAAAATTCCACATGCTGTAACAAAGACCAAACAAAGGTCCCGGGTCCGTCCCACAACCAAGAGCTGGTGCAGCCAAATAAGTAAATAAATAAATAATAATTTTTTAAAAAACAACTGAGCAGAGTTCACGAAGTTATAGTTTAGGACTGGTAGCCATAGGAAGGCAAGGGCCCTAGAGCAAGTATCTGTTAGTAAAAAGCTGTTTGGCTGTGGTTGTTTTGTCCAGGTGAGCAGCTAGTTGTTCTGAGGATGGGGCTGTGTGTCCCAATGCACAAGCCCTTATTTGAATAAGCTGGTTTTCAGGAACTTCCAAAGCAAACAGTGAAATATTGAATGGCTTGCAGTGTTTTCTTCCTGGGTAAGAACTTTCTGGAATACACAGCCATCTTGTTGACACAGCTGGTTTCCGTCTTTCATCCTGAGTGCTCACCCACGTGCATCTCAGGCCTGAGCACACAGTCGGACGCTGAGTGGTCCCGCTCTTCCTCTAGCTTTACGTTTTTACATCCTCACCCTCTTTCCTAGCAAAGTTTATTTTCTCTCTTCATAAGTGTCATATGTGCTCATCACTGGAAAGTTTGAAAGGAAAAAACAGTTAGCAGAAGTCATAGTGTACACACAGGGGTTAATGGACAGAGATGCAGTTGTATCCGTGTCCTAGGGCTGTCGGTAACAAATCGCCCAGACCTGGGGGACTTCAATGTATTCTCTCACAGTTCTCCGAACTCAAGGTGTTGGCAGAGTTGTAAGAGAGTTTGTTCCATGCTCCTCTTGCAGCTTCTGGTGGATCCAGAAAACCTTGGCAGCCCGTGGGTGGGGCTGCGTTAACTCCAGTCTCTGCCTCCACAAAAGCCTGGCCTTTTCTGTGTGTGTCTCTGTGCATATTTTCTCCTCTTCTTACAACACCAATCCCTGGATTTAGGCCCCACCTTAAATCAAGATCCTTAACATCTGAAAAAACTCTAGTACATCCAAGTAAAGTGGACAACATTCTAAGGTTCTGCTGGACGTGAGTTTGGGGAGGCAACTACTCATCCACTATATGGGTAGAAGAGACTAAATCTCACCTACTGTATCAGGAAGCCAACAGATAATGTCTAAAATCAATAAACCAAAAAATGGCGACCTAAGCATGCTATTGTGATGAGGGGTGGGAAGGTTAAAGGCTTGAACGGTGTTCCCAAGGAGAGGAGGGAGAGTTGGAAGGAGGACCATTCTTTTTCATACTTCTGTTTTCCAGTACTTCTTTTCTTTTTTGGCTGCTCTGGATCTTATTGCTGGGAGGGCTCAGTAGCTGTGGCAGACAGGCCTAGTTGCTCTGCAGCCTGTGAGATCTTCCTGGACCAGGGATTGAAACCATGGCCCATGCATTGACAGGTAGACCTCCTGCTTTAACCACCAGACCTCCAGGGAAGTCATTTCCAGTACTTCCTGACTCTAAATTATCAAATTACTTTTTTTTTTAAAACCCAAAACTAAGATGAAAATGTGCTTTTTCACCCATGTGCTTTTTCTTCCTTATGCTTTTCTGCACTCATCTAGGAAAAAAAAATTTTATTTCCAAATGAATGAAAATTATTTTTACCCAGTGGTATTATTATAATAATTATCGCTAGCATGTTGGTGTATATATATATATTCTCTCCAAATTTTCTAGGTTGCTCAGACTATGCAATAGTGAAACCAGTTTAGTTCCACCTCATTTTGTAATATAAACATATCTCCATACGACCTTTGTATTTTAATGAACATTATTTTTATGGCTATGCAAAATCCATTATTTACTTTAAATTAGTCCCTATTTTTTTACATTATTAATAACAGTGAAATATATATATATATCTTTGAGCAGGTTTTTGTTGTATTCAGATGACTTCCTTGAAATATATTCCAATTTCTAGAAGGTTCTATTACAGGGGCATGGCTGTTTTGAAAATTTTGGATATGTTTGCCAAAGTATCAATACACTTTAGGGGAGAAAGAGTTAACAGTATGTCCTATAACAGCTCATATAAAATACTGATCTTTCTTCTCATCTTCTCTTCTCAGTGAAAGCCTGTATTATAGGATTTTAATTAATTAATTTATTTTTAATTGAAAGATAAATGCCTTACAGTACTGTGTTGGTGTCTATCAAACATCAACATGAATCAGCCATAGACTTACCCATGTCCCCCTCACCTGAACATTCTGTATTATAGGATATCGAGTCACTTGGTCCGCTGCCCTCTGTTTTACTTACAGCCCCAAAGTAGAGGACTCTGAGATTACCCTCAGCACTTACTAAGAAGTAGACAAACTGTCCTTCGATGCTCACCTCCAGCCAGCCAACAGAGGGAGAGAGCTGAAGTCCTTTTGACTGATGCCCATACGCTTTTTGATTTTGGTTTCTTCTGTTCTACTTTTCGGCCACTTTTTTACTTTCTGTCACTACAAGTTGCTCCAGGATCATCTTATAATTTCCCTACCGCAATCCTAGAGTCAATGGTATTTCCAAGGGACCCTGGTCCTGTTTATTGGGGAATGGGATTTAGAGACTGAGGTGCAGGCTTTGAGGGTGCTCTTTGCTACTGGGGTGTCTCTCTCAGGCCCTCTCAGCAGAAAGGGCAAGGAAACATGTGTATCCACGCCACCTTTTGTCATTAAACCAGTTTATGGGGTTTTTGCTTTCCACTGCCAAACTCAGTGCTGTGGGAAGCATCAGGGCTAGAATCATCCTGAATTTTCCCAACGCAAGAAAGCAATTTTCTGGGGGAAAAGGGACTCCAGCAATTTTTTGTCACATGCACTAGTGGGGTAGGTTTGCTAGATAAAATACAAGTCCCCAAGTTAAAGTGGCACTTTGGATAAATGACAAATATATTTTTAGTGTAAGCATGTCCCCTGCCAAGATTCTTTATCTGAAATTCCAATGTGCCTGGAGTCTTGTATTTTTATTGGTCAATTCTGGCACAGTGAGGGCAGAAGTTGAAGTGGGGGTTATAAGAACTTGGCTAGAGGAAGCATCAACACATCAGAGAAGAATAAAGACCAGAGTTCCTGCCCAACCTCTGTACCTGCTCCCAACAGAGCCTGTCATATGAAAGGCGTCATCAGCCAAGAAAAATCTATAAATCACACCAAGGTCAATAAATTCGGTACACCTAGGTGTCCTTCAAAAGGCAGCTCAAATGTCACATCCTCTTTGAAGTGTCTTTAACTCTGCCCCATGCCAAACAGTGCCTTGGCTGTGTTCTCCAAAGCCCCACATCCATGGTCCTACAGAGGCCTGAGCAATCGAAAGAAGAGGCAGACATTGTTCTTGGACCATCCAGGCGGCTGCTCTGCACGTCTCCGAGCTCGCTGTGTACACAGCTCTCACTCTGTCCATCTCTGTAGAAGTAGTGTCTACCATAGTTCCAGAAAGAGTCTGCGGAGGTTCTATCAACATTTGTTCAATGAACAAGTGAACAAATGGACAATCACTCTCATTTTAGAGATGAAGGAAACAAGATCCAGAGAAATTCAAGTCCACACATTTTGTGTGTTTCTATTTTAATGGGTTCCCTATTAACAAGAATGACAAATGACGCTTCAGAAGCGGGAGTGGAGGACCCTGACATATTCTGACGGGCAGAGATGTCCGCTATGAAGGACACTGAGCCCTGCCCTTCCTAGCCTGGGGCCACATGGCACAGAAGGCGGCAGGCCGACGACTGCCTTTGGCCTGAAGTCAGAAGTTCCACGTTCCATTCTGAATCTGACCTTGGACAAATCACTTTGCCTCAGTTTTCTCCTTTGCAAACTGCCAGGAATGATCTAAACAAAGCAATCTCTGCAGCGCTTTGAGCTGGTTTCTCTGTCCGTTCATCAACCAGGGTTTGTTGAGCCCCTTCTGTGGTACCCTCCTGAGGGTACAAACTGAAATGTGAGCCCTGTCCTCAGGGGACTGGAAAGACAGAGAAGCGAAACTAACTGGGCTGAGTATGGTTGGCACCGTGGTATCAAAAGCAGTGTCCCCTGCTCATTTGGCGGGCACACTCACCAAGCGCCAGCCCCAGCCCCAGCCCCCACCGCCGCCCTGGGACTGGGTGTCACTTTAACCCCATGCAGGGAGGCGGCATGACTCGCTCAAGGTCACTTAGCTGGCGGTGCTGGGGCTGCCCTGGAACTCAGGTCAGTCTGACTCAGAAAACTGGCGCTCGTAACCAGGCGGCTACGCTGCTCCCCTGATAAAGGTACATGAAAAGACCAACAGAAGGGGAGCGTTCCTGGTGGCCCAGTGGTTAAGAGTCCTCCTTCCGATGCTGGGGACATGGGTTCAGTCCCTGCTGGGGAGCCAAGACCACACACGGGCAGCTAAGCCCATGCACCACAACTAGAAAAAAGTCCACGCCACAGCGAAGACCCGGCACAGCCAAAAATGAAAAGGACAGAGTGCAAAGCAGGGCATAGGGAAAGCTTCTCAAGGCCTTTCTCACTACGACACAAAATCCAAGAACCATTAGATAATAATTTAAATAATTCAGTTCAGTTGCTCAGTCATGTCCGACTCTTTGCAACCCCATGGACTGCCACAAGCCAAGCTTCCCTGTCCCTCACCAACTCCCAGAGCTTGCTCAAACTCACGTCCATTGAGTCTGTGATGCCATCCAACCATCTCATCTCATTCCATCCTCTGTCGTCCCCTTCTCCTCCGGCCCTCAATCTTTCCCAGCATCAGGGTATTTTCCAAGGAGTCAGGTCTTCGCATCAGGTGGCCATTGCATTGGAGCTTCAGCTTCAGTATCAGTCCTTCCAATCAATATTCAGGATTGATTTCCTTTAGGATGGACTGCTTGGATCTCCGTGCAGTCCAAGGGACTCTCAAGAGTCTTCTCCAGCACCACAGTTCAAAAGCATCAATTCTTCAGCACTCAGCTTTCTTTGTGGTTCAACTCTCACATCCATACATGACCACTGGGAAAGCCATAGCTTCTACTAGACAGACCTTTGTTGGCAAAGCAATGTCTCTGCTTTTTAATATGCTGTCTAGGTTGGTCATAGCTTTTCTTCCAAGGAGCAAGTGTCTTTTAATTTCATGGCTGCAGTACCATCTGCAGTGATTTTGGAGCCCCCCAAAATAAAGTCTGTCACTGTTTCCATTGTTTCCCCATCTATTAGCCTTGAAGTGATGAATTTGAATAATAATAATAGGTATCAAATATGGAATGTATTATGTTATATAGAGAGCAGTGTTAAGAACACTTTAAATATAGTAAGCATTTAATCTTCACAGAAACTGGTTGAATAGTATTTGGCACATCCATATAATGGAATATTTTGCACTCCAAAAAGATGGAGGAAGCACTTTACAGATTGAGACAAGACAATTTCAAGATACATAAAAGATTAAAAAGCCACATACAGTCGGTACTACGATCCCCATTTCAAAGAGGAGGGAGATGAAGCACAGAAAAGCAAGCATCCAAAGCCACACAGCCTGTTTATGGGCAGAGCTGGAAACTGAAGCTAGACAGTGAGCCACAAGAACCTGAGCTCTGATCCATTTCACTGCATTGTCAAAAGCCAAACGTAAAATGACAAACTGGAAGAAAAAAACTTTGAAATTCATATCACAGAGGGCTAACTTCCTTAATATGTTAAGAGTTCCCTCTAAGAAAAAAGGCCAACACCATCGCAGAAAAATAGGCAAAGCCTCTGAATAGATGGCGGCGGCGGTGGTGGTTTAGCCGCCAAGTCGTGTCCAATTCTTGCAACCCCATGGACTGAAGCCCTCAGGGCTCCTCTGTCCACAGGATTCTCCAGGTAAGAATACTGGAGTGGGCTGCCAATTCCTTCTCCAGGGGATCTTCCCAACTCAGGAATGGAACCCGGGTCTCCTGCATTGCAGGCAGATGATTTACTAACTAAGCTACGAGGAAAGCCCTTCTGAATAGATAGCTCACTAAAATTAAATACATACAAGAAAAATGCAGATTGTAACCCTTCTGAGATACCATTTCTCACAGACCAGTTTGGCACAAACCCAAAAGTTTGACAAGACACTCCATGAGGCTGTGAGAAACGGCTTCATATCCTTTACTGAGGGGATGCAAATTAGTTCAAGATCTATGGGTGGCACTTTAAAATGACAAACCTATACACCTGGCAAAGCGACATCTAGAAATTATTCTCCAGATATCTCACACATGCAAAATGGCATTAAGTTAAGGCTCATCTTTGCAACCTCCTTTTTGATGGTAAAGTCTTGAAAACAGCCTTAACGCTGCTTGAATACATTTGGCACATTTGTTTAATGGAATACTTTGTACTTTAAAAAGATTGAGGAAGCACTCTACAGATTGACATGAGACAAAATCAAGATTCATGAAGGAAAAAAGCAAGGTGCAGAACGATGTGTGTGATACATTATTCTTTTGTGTATATTATATATTCTTTTGTGTAAAAAGAAAAGGGAAAGGAATAGTTCTTGTATTGACTTGTACACACATAAAAAAATATCTCTGGGGCATGATAGGAAAAGGAAGATGGAGAGCAACGATGAGAAAGAGAGCTTCCTTTATACCTTTTTCCATTTTTGAGGCTTCAACCACATATTTGCATTACGTGTTTTTCAAATGTTTTATATAATTTTAATTTTTTTCATTTTTGGCTGTGCTGGGTCTCCATGGCAGTCTGGGCCATCCTCTAGTTGTGGGAGAGCGGGGGCTACTCTCTAATTGTGGTGCATA
This sequence comes from Antilocapra americana, assembly GCA_007570785.1. Taxonomy (NCBI): domain Eukaryota; kingdom Metazoa; phylum Chordata; class Mammalia; order Artiodactyla; family Antilocapridae; genus Antilocapra; species Antilocapra americana. The sequence continues at coordinate 3,244,115 of ML663013.1, read as the reverse complement.
GACTCCTCTTTGTGGTGGCCTCTCATTGCAGAGCACTGACCCCAGGTTCCCGGGCTTCGGTAGCTGTGGTGTGTGGGCTCAATAGCTTCGGCTCCCAAGCTCTAGAGCACAGGCTGAAGAGTTGTGGAACACGGGCTTAGTTGTTCTGCGGTGTATGAAATCTTCCTGGACCAGGGATTGAACCCATGTCTCCTGCACTGGCAGGCAGGTTCTTTACCACTGAACCTCCAGAGAAGCCCTTATTTTTTTAATTAAACAAAGACTATTTAAATGAAAAGAGAAAGGCCTTTCAGAGAAGGAGTCATTTTAGAACTCCCTAGCTCCAAGATGACAACTCAATGGTCCTGCAATGAGATAGATTCTTCATGAACCCATCAGGGCTGAAACAAAATAAAAGGATATTAAAAGATCCCTGTGGGTACACCGAGCTTCTTTCATTCTAAACCACTCATACAGCTCCCATTGCCTTTCCCCATTATGCTCCTGAGGCTCATTCAAAGCTCAGATTCAGGCCCCACTGACATCTGGTAACATAGGTAACCGTGGGCAACCAGGCTTCCCTCGTGGTTGTCATGGCAACGGTGATGTTCCTACAGTTGGGTTTTCATTGGGAGGTAATTATCAGGCCTGGTGGTGGGCTCTTCCACATTTGCCACTATTTCCATCAATGACGGTTATGAATGAGCTTAAATGAGATGCAGTTTCAATCGAACTGTTAAGAGATGCTGTGAATTGAGTCAGATTTACATATCCTTCCATCAAGGCGGGCAAACCTTCTGAATTGTTTGATTAGCACAGTTCAGAGATGGGAGCCACTTGCACAGCAGCCATCAAGCCACTGGATGGCCAGAGACCCACCACGTTCCAATCCAGGAAGGGCAGTCCTTTCTCTTCCCTCCTTTCCTCTCCCATCCACCGCAAGTCATAGGAGCAGATCCAGCAGGCTCTTGGTTTCAACAGAACTTTGTTAAACCCAGGCACGCATGCTCAGTCGCTCAGTCATGTCCAACTCTCTGCGACCCCAGGGACTGTAGCCCACCAGCCTCCTCTGCCATGGGATTTCCCAGGCCAGAATACCGGCATGGATTGTCATTTCCTCCTCAGGGGATCTTCCTGATCCAGGGAGAGAACCCCACGTCTCCTGCATCGGCAGGCAGATTCTTTACCACTGAGCCACCTGGGAAGCCTTGCTAAACCCGTGGCCCTACGTAACCAGCCCCTTTACACTGGAAAAAGCTCTCAAGTTCCTGCTGTGCAGAGCGTCTCCCCTGGAAAGTGATGGACCCGGAAACCACCACATCTCAGAGCTCCTCCCACTTGAGCCACCTCACTCAGGGGCTGGGGATGACAACTTTCTTTGTGTTTGACACGTGAAACCGAGTCTCACAAAGTTCACGTGTCTTAGTGTTTCAGCATCTCTAGGCTAAATATCAGTAGGAAGTGGCTTGGTTCTGGTTGCCAAAGATCCCGCTTGTCTCTGACAAGCTCCCCGTGACTCAACCCCATGCAGACCTGTAACCCCTGATTTGAATGTATACATTATAGTCACTGCCGACTGAAAACAACTGCACAACCTAAAAGTTGAGAACCATGTTTTATTTGGTGGACTTAGTGGGGACTTAATTCTGGGATGCACAGAACATCTCAGGTAGCTCTGAGGGACTATTCCAAAGAGGGATGGGAAGAGCTAGGATATATAGGAGCTTAAATGGAGCGTCCCTTCTCAGTGGTAAAGAATCCGCCTGCCAATGTAAGAGACACGAGTTCGATCCCTGATCCGTAAAGACCCCACATGGCTCAGGGCCACAACTACAGCGCTCACACGCCAGAGAGCCTGTGCTCTGCACCCAGAGAAGCCCCCGCAGTGACAAGCCCGCGCACCGCCACTGGGAAGCAGCCCCCACTCACCGCAGATAGAGAAAGGCCTGCACAGCAATGAAGACCCAGCACAGCCAAAAAATAAATAAAAGTACGTTTCTTTTAAATGAACAAACAAAAAACTCAGGTAGTCAGACATCAAAGATTACTGCTAATTAAAGAAAAACCTCAAGTTAATGAATTTAGCACTCCTCCATGGATGGGAAGACGCGACGCCACAGTCTGCGCTTAGTGAAATTATTCCTTTGATACACACCTTAGCTATCTGGGGCCGTATTCTGATTCTCCCCATCCTGAATCCCCTCAGGGTGCACCATCGAGGCAGCTGTGTTGGCTGATGGTTTGATGGCAACAACTTCCTCTGTTTACTAATACGACAGGTGCCATTCTATGTCCACGTCACTGACATTCAAACACACCACTCTTCCCACACTGTATCATTTGGCCCTATGCTATGTACTGTCTTAGAAGTGAATCCATTTTTATAGCCTGTCATTGAGATACAGTTAAAGGAAGTGTTAGGGGAAACCACTGGCTGAAACTACCCACCCTGGTACCACTTACCTGCATGAGCTATTTTACCAGGAGGTCCTGGTAATGAACATGAAACTAGCAAGCCACCACCAGTGGGAAGAATTCAGGAAAGGTCAAAAGGAGACAGGAGGCGCCAGTCCATAGGTCCTACCAGCCTCCCAGAAGCGTTCTCATTGGGATCCATCCTTCTCGACACATGCACCACCAGGAAGGACCCTGAGTTAGAATGATAGGCCAGAGACAACCCAGAAACAAACCCCATCACCATAAAATCCAAGACTGTGAGCCATGTGGCAGAGCAGTCCTCTTGGGTTCCCCCACCCTTCTGCTCACCACCTGGGTACCTCTTCCCAATAACGTTTCTTGCTTTGTCAGCAAGCGTGTCTCCTCGGCCAATTCATTTCCGAGTCTTAGACAAGAGCCCACTCTCAGGCCCTGGAAGCAGTCCCCCTGCCTGCAACAGAAGGAAGCAGAAAAGATGAACTCTCTGGTGTTTTTCATCTGTTTGTTTTTAGCTGAGCCACGCAGCATGCAGGATCTTAGTTCCCCGGCCAGGAATCGAACCTCAGTCAGAGGAAAGACTGGCAGATGGGCGTGCCTTGTTTGGGTGCTGATGAGACAGTGATACAGATGATGCTGATTAATGCAAACAGGTACTTAAGTTATCAACAAACATTCATCCACAGGCAGGCCTATCCTTTACCCCGATCCTGAGACCATGGGCCCCTTTGGGCCCAGACTATCAAATTCATCTCAAAGCAGTTCTTCTCGCTGCTTCAGATTGCTTTAAAGGAGCAGTTGCTCAGAAACCTGCATTAAACAGCTACTGAGGGGGGCTTCCCGGTGACTCCATGGTTAAAGACTCTGCCTGCCGATGCAGGAGACACGGGTCTGATCCCTAATCCAGGAAGGTCCCACAAGCCTCGGAGCATCTAGGCCGGTCCACCACAACTCCCGAGGCTGTGCTATAGAGCCTGGCAATCACGATTACTGGAGCCCATGTGCCCCACGGCCTGCACTCCGCAACAAGAGAAGCCCACACACCACAACTAGAGAAAAATCCCACACAGCAACGAAGACCCAGCACAGCCAAAAATAAATACAGGATCAAGTCGTTTTCAAAATGAAAGAAACAACAGCTACTAACAGGCACAGGGTGGAAAGTTGAGGCTTTGTCCTTCAATTCATCTGGAAGGAACTCTTTCAGGTCAATTGCATAGATCTGATCGCTATGCCATTGCTAAGATTCAGTTACGATAAAGTTCCTGAGGTGATCAAAGAATTTGATCCAAGGTTAATTCTTCCTGAGAATCAAGAGAATTGACTAACCAAGTTTAATTTAGTTTGGGTCTTTCTTACGGACGTAATAATTTTTTGTAAGCATAAAGCACCCTTCATTGTGTGGGATCTGCAGGGAACTAGGCACTTCTCCCTCTGGACAAGCTTATTTGCTTTCTTTTCAACATTCTTATTTAATAATACGTAATACCTGGTACAAAATGCAAAAGATATAAAAAAGCACCTAGAGACAAGGACATTGTCGAGTTCCACCTCCCAGATGCGGCCTTGGCACTGCGGAAAGCACGTCAGTCCATGAGCATGCCCTGCTTCTGTTTTGTCTGGGTCATACACCAAGAGCAAAGCTGTCTGTACAGCTTTCATTACCTTAATATTCTACCGTGGTGACTGATCCCTGCAAGTACAGATGGAGAGGCCCATTCTTTATCACTGCCACGTGGTATTCCACTGTAAAGTTACTTTAAATCATTGATCCCCTACACATAGAAGCCTTTGAATTTACTTAACATACACTAAAAAATAGTTCAGATGGTAAATTTTATATTTTATCATAACTTTTAAAGGGCTTCCCTGGTAGCTCAGACAGTAAAGAGTCTGCCTACAATGCGGGAGACCTGGGTTTAATCCCTGGGTTGGGAAGATCCCCTGAAGAAGGAAATGGCAACCCACGCCAGTACTCTTGCCTGGAAAATCCCATGGACCAGGGAGCCTGTTAGGCTACAATCCATGGGGTCACAAAGAGTCAGACACGACTGACGATCTCACTTCACTTCATAACTTTTAAAAGTCCATTTTCTGTATTCTTATTTATTCATTCACGAATTTGTCCAGTCTTTCCATAAACCTCTCTGTGCCAGAATCACACAGAGTTATGTAAGACTTATCCTTGGGCTAAAAGAGACAAAAAGGAATTAAACAGGCAAAGACATGACATGAGGACATTCCAGGCAGAAAGTTCAGGATGTCAGAAATCTGCACTAGTGAAGAAAATGGAGAGATAAGCAGAAGCCAGACATAAAGACGTCAGGTATCATGCTAAAAAGAGGAGGCTTTATTCTGTAAGAATAAGGAAATACTCTGAAAGGTTTATACAGGTCATCAACCTAACCTGTGTGTTATGAGGGCTCTGGCTTCTGTGTGGAGACTGGACTTGAGTGACAGGCAAGAAGCCAGACCCAGAGGAGATGGGCTCAGAACCTTGGGAAGAAGTGATGACAAAGGACTTCTCTGGTGATCCAGTGGTTGAGACTCTGCCTTCCAGTGCAGGGGACTCGGCTTTGATCTCTGGTGGAGGAACTAAGATCCCACAAGCCTCAGACCAACCAGACCCGTGCGTCGCAATGAAGACCCAGTGCAGCCAAAAATTAGTTAATTAATTAATTAAATGTTCAACTCTTAAAAAAAAAAAAAAGAAAGAAAGAATGACAACCTCCACCAAAATTCTTAAATGCACACATCAACAGGGGGCAGGCACAGACACTTTCAGAAAGGCTAACACCATTGGACCAGAGGACCTCCGGAAGCCACCATTGTGAGATCCCCACCTGGCCACAGCAGAGGTTATCAGTGAAGCATTCCAGAGCATCAGGGGAGCCAGCCCAGGCTCCCTGACCGCACCAGGTCAGAGCCACAGAGACTGAAGCTGGAAAGGAATCCCTCTATTCTGCTTCCCTCCAAAGGGGGAAGAGTAGCCATGAAGCTTGGGGAATCCTGACCTGTCCAAGGACAGAAAGCAGGAAACAGCAGTAAATTAGGGCATAAGTCACCGCTCTAGTGGGCTTCCCTGGTGGCGCAGCAGTAAAGAATCTGTCTGCCAACACAGGGGACATGGGTTCGATCTGTGGGTTGGGAAGATCCCCTGGAGAAGCAAATGGTAACCCACTCCACTATTCTTGCCTGGAGAATTCCATGGACAGAGTAGCCTGACAGGCTACGGTCCATGGGGTCACAAAGAGTCGGATACGACTGAGCCACTAAACAATGATAAACACACTGCTCGAGTTGTCAAAGCGTGGTCCCTGGAGCAGCCACATCAGCATCACCTGGGAGCTGGTGAGAAATGCAAATTCTCAAGCCTATGGGAATCAGAAATTAGGTCCGGGGCCCCAGCGAGGGAGGTGATGCTGATGCAAGTTCAAGCTTAAAACCTTACCCCTATAACGTAATTCCCCAGGGGTGTCTTTCCGACAGTTTCTTCCTCGTCCACCCAACTTGCTGATTAAAGTTAACACTCTGGCCCCTTTTTCTTCCAGTTCTCTCTTAAATTTTAATATTGGAGTATTGTTGCTTTACAATGTTGTGTTAATTTCAGGTTTGCAGCAAAGTGAATCAGTTATACATGTTCATGCATCCATTCTTTTTTTCCTTTATTTTTTTGGCCACGCCAATGAGTACATGGGGGGATCCTGGTTCCCCGTGCTGCGTGGCGTGTGGGATCTCAGTTCCCAGACCAGGGATTAAACCCACACAGCCTGCACTGGAAGTGTTAACCATGAACCACCAGGAAAGCCCCTACCCACTCTTTTTTCGTTCCTTTTCCATGTAGGCCTTTACAGACTCCTGAGTAGAATTCCCTATGCTATACAGTAGATCGTTTTTCGTTATTACTTCGGCTCCTTTGGGCTTCCCTGGTGGCTCATCTGGTAAAGAATCCACCAGCATTGTGGATGACCTGGGTTCGATCCCTGGGTTGGGAAGACCCCCTAGAGAAGGGAAAGGCTACCCATTCCAGTATTCTGGCCTGGAAAATTCCATGTACTGTACGGTCCATGGGGTCGCAAAGAGTCGGACATGACTGAGCGACTTTCACTTTCACTTTCTTTGGCTCCTTTACTAACTCCTTTGTCTCCTCAGTAAGTGCACAATTTACTCAACAGATAGAAAGAAAACATTATCAAATTTACCCACTCCTCCAAATTTACTTGCATAAACTTGTCATGAACATAAAGCAAAGAATTACTGTTTTATACACTTTATATATGTCCTATCTTGTTCCAAAAAACATTCGAGGTAGATCTGTTTACCACAGATCTCAAAGACAGTTTATGAAGATGTAAAAAAAAAAAAACTTACTCCATAAAAGACCTGAAAATTTGTAGAGACTTGAAGGCCACAATTGCCTAGGCCACAAAGTCAAAAAGCCTAGGAAAGATATGTCAAGAAAGACCTGTGAACCATCCAGATATACTGCATATCAAATTGTCCTGGGGCCTTTAAAATGAGAGCACTCCCTGGTTGCCGCATAACCAGTTATTCACAGCGTTTGTCTGTGAATTCAGACGTGTTATTGAACCACAGGAGCCCCCTAGAAGCCTCTCTCTACAAAATATATTTTCTGCTATTGAAGGGAGTTTTGTTCAGTCCCTCTGCAACCACCACAACCGCTGCAGTTTTTTTATGTGTACATTCCATGTAATAAATGACCGAAACACAGAAGCAGTGGGGCACAGTGGAAAAACGCAGCCTCTCTAGCCTGGTGTTGAATTCCAGGTCTCCTCCTTAGCCTGAGACCTTGGAAAGGCAGCTTACACGCCCTCTGCTGAGGAATCAGATAGGCAGTGTCCTGAGTGCCTACTACAATACAGGAAACAGGGCAAATTCTCAACTAGAATCCATTGTTCATGCTTTGATTCCCTTCGGGAGTACTGTGATAGGTCTCTGTCCAGCGCGATCAAGACAGAGAACGGGCCCGACGGCGTAGTAACATCAGTCACCACTAGATGGCAGTACCGGTGCTAAGTAATTGGTTATCAACGTTGGTCCTCAGAGGCCAGCACTTCGGTCACTCCCTGTTGACTCATTCATTCTTTCGACAAGTGTGTACTCAGTGCCTGCTATGTGCCTGGCACCACACCTAGGATGCAGCGATCAACGAAGGAAGACATCAACCGTGTCTATGGACCTGATAGTCTTAAGTGAGGATACAGGCAGAGCATCACATCAAAATAAAATAGCATACCTCTTACTTACACACAGCAAGTGCTGTGAGAGCGTGCTGGGGAAGAACCAGCCTGGTGGCGTGGGGAAAGCGGCCCTAAGAAAGGGATGACGAAAAGACCGAGGAGTTCCCAGGAAGAACAGCAGTTGGTAGGTGAGGGGTGTGAAGGCAGTGCTCAGGCAGAGGGGTGGGCCTGTCAATGACCCCTAACAGGCAGGATGGCTGTTAGACCACTCGGCTGGAGCCCGAAGAGCAGGGCGGCAGGATGGGAGCTGCCCATCCCTGAGGGACCCTCGGGAGGCAGGCCATACAGGGCCTTGTTCTTCGGGGGGATGCGGGTCTAGATGCAAAGAGCAGCAGGAACCTACTGATGGGTTTTAAAGCCCAGGAGGGGAGAGAGCTGGCTGACCACATTGAATCTGCACTTGACAAGGTGACTCAGCAGGTTAAGAATCTGCCTGAAATGCAGGAGACCCAGGTTCAATCCCTGGGTCGGGAAGATCCCCTGGAGAAGGAAATGGCAACCCACTCCAGTGTTCTTGCCGGGAAAATCCCACGGACAGAGGAGCCTGGTGGGTTACAGTCCATGCGGTCGCAGAGTTGGACATGATTGAGTGACTGATCACACACACGTCAGATTTGCATTTTGACAAGTGAACTGGGTCTGCCCCCGGGATTCAGCTGAAGGGGAAGCCACGTGGACGCCTGGAGAGCAGCGTGAGGACTACCACAGGAATCCAGGGAAGAAGGATTTGTCTTGGATCAGGGTGGGGACATGGAGATGAAGGGAAAGGATTGAGAGGTAGGGAAAGGACCAGAACTCAAAGGCTAGGGTTCGTGCAGGAAACGAGGCAGAGATGCCCACCCAGTGTCTGGCTCAGACAGGCCAGCTGGCGGAAGGGAAACTGAAAGGAGCAGGGATCTCAAATGGTAGCTGGGCAACAGAGAAAGTCCTGAGCTCACTTTTAGACATGCTGACTTTGAGGGGGTTTTGAGATATCCAAGTGAAAATTCCAGAAGGCAAAGGAAACTTTTAGAGTCTAGAATTCAAAGACGGAATCAGGTGAGTCGGTTGGGCTGGGATGAGACCAGACCACCAGGGCATGAAGACACAAAAAGAAGGCCAACACCTTGGGCGCAGACATCCAGCAACTGAACACGGAAAGATGGATATGCTGAAGGAGGCACTAGAAATCTAACAGACTGGAGTAGAAATAGGGAGGATGTCAAGAGAATCAAAACATAAAAAAAGGACCTCCCTGGGGGTCCAATGAATAAGACTCCAAGTTCCCAATGCAGGGGGCGTGGGTTCCATCCCTGGTCAGGGAATTAAGATTCCACATGCCGTGCAGTGCAGCAAAAATAATCAATTATAAAAATTAAAACAGGGTTGCCCTATGGAGTAAACGATATGCCAAGTACCAGCACACAGTTCTGTTGTTTAGTGGAATCTAGTCCTTAGTCCATTCCCACTTATATTCCCATTTGCCCTTCCGCCCTAAGGGACAAAGGTTGCCTGACAGCGCAGTATTTTCAGATTTGCTGTAAGACGGACTTTGCTGGTTTGTTTTCTTCATTTTGAAACATCTGAAAATTGCTGACGAGAGTTGAAAATTTTGCACTATTCTTGCATTTAAGGACATGACAGTTGAAAGGACTTCCCTTCCTGCAGGCCTACCAACCCTAAGCCACAAGAATGCTGGGGGGTGGGGTGGGGGATAAATGGAGGCAGACAGAATCTCCTGCAAATGCACATTCATCCCACACTGCTCTGGCCAAGCTCTTGAGGTTTCAGGGTTCCTTCCTCCAGGCTACCTGGGGCGGGGAGGGGGTGCCTGGCACCTCGGTTGAGAAGTAGCCCACCCTAGTTTGAAGGTGCAGGCTCTCACTTGTCTTTCCTCCCTCATCTGTTTTGCCCCTCTTCCATCGCTCCACGTTCCAGCCACGTTAACCTACAGGCAGTTCCCAGCTGGACTGCGCTCTCTCCTACGGTCATGTTTTTGCCCTTGACCATGCAGGAGCTCACACCTGGAATGCCCCTCCCAGCGTTGCCCTAGCTATCCTGCTTTTCCACTCACCAGCTGGGTGCAATTAAACTAACCGCTTCACCTTCTAAGACTCCCTTTTCTAAGGGGATATCAATACCTTCCTCCTAGAGCTGGAGGATTAGGAGAGACAGCATAGAGAGGGGGCACTTAGCATCAAGAAACAGCTTGACAAATATTTATTACTACTTGACACTTGAGACTACTGAAATGATCCTATTCCTGCATCTTTCCCTTGCTAGACTGTAGGCTCCCTGAGGACAGGCGATGCGTCTATTCGTTCTCTTCGAATCTCTAATGTCTTTCATAACATCTGATACATAGCAGATGGATGGACGTGCAGATGTGCAAGAATCATAGGAAGGTTTATTTCCTTTTTGTTTCAAAATACAGCTTCCTGAGACCCAGACCTACTGTGGAAGGTGGTCCTGATTTGTACACAGCAGTGACAGTCAAGGGATGAACCTCTGTGATGTTTATCAGTAGCGATCATTATCTCTAGCATGGATCTTTGCTAAATCATATGTAAAGTGCTACTTCAAAACCAGTCTTCTACCCTGTATTAGTTTCCTACGGCTGTCGTGACAATTTACCACAAACTGGGGGCTTTAAACAACAGAAATTTGTTCTCTCACAGTTCCAGAGGCTAGAAGTCCAAAATTCAAGTGTTGGCAGAGCCCGGCTCTTTCTGAAGATTCAAAAGGAAAATCTGACGTGGACATAAAGAACAGACTTGTGGACACTGTGGGGGAAGACGGTGGGACGAACTGAGAGAGTAGCATTGAAACATATGTATTACCGTATGCAAAATAGATAGCCAGCAGGAATTTGCTCAAACCCTGTGCCCTGTGAAATCCTAGGAGGTGGGCTGGGCTGGGAGGGTCAAGAGGGAGGGGACATAGGAACATTCTGCTGATGTATGGCAGAAATCAAAACAATATTGTAAAGTAACTGTCCTCCAATTAAAAATAAATAATTTTTTTTTACTTTTATTTGCATTTATTTTTTGCAGCATTTATTCCCAGGACCATAAGCTTTTGTTTCTTCAGTTTCTTCTGGGATATCTTTTTCTTCTGTGCCACCTCCTCTTCTGGTTTAGGAACAATCTGTTCTTTTTTAGTAAGGATCATCTCAATGTGGCAGGGAGAGCTCACGTAGGGGTTAATCCGACCGTGAGCTCTGTAGGTCCTTCGCTGCATCTTGGGGGCTCTGTTCACTTGGATGTGCTCAATGACCAGAGAATCTACATCTAAGCCCTTAAGTTCAGCATTACTCTCTGCATTTGTGAGCATGTATAGTAAAAATTCAGCACTCTTTTTGGGCCACCGACCCTGCGTCCAGCCCCGCTGTTTGGCCTGTGCACACCTCCCAACTCCACCACTGTAATGACGAAATGGCACACGTTGCTTCTTTAAAGTAACATCCTTCAGATACTTGCTGGCTTTTCGGATATGCATACCCTTTATGGCCTGGGCAGTTTCACAAGTGTTCTCAAAGTGAACACAAAGATTTGAACCTCTTGATTTGCATGATTTTGTGGGGTTTTCTGGGTCGAGTGAATAGCGCACCATTTTTAGGGGTCACCTCAGATCACTTACCGGAAAATAAAATAAATAATTTTTTTTAAAAAAATGGAAAATCTGCCCCATTCCTTTCTCTCTGCTTCTGGGAAGATTAAATCTTGCCCCCATCTCAGGATCTTTAACTTAATCACATCTGCAAAAACTTTAATTGTTTTAAACAAAATGAAGCAACAGTCACAGATTTCAAGGATCAGGATGTCTTTTGAGGGGAGCCATCATTCAGCCTCCCACACATCCAAACACCATCAGAATAGACTGAAGCAAATTTGTAAGTTTCCCATGTAGTTCTAAGGTAGATGTGAAAACCACTGAGATGGGCACTTATTCTTGGTTTGTTGAATGAATGAACAAATGGCTTCCTCTATTGTAGAAAATCTCCTCTTCTTCCATCCACTTCCTTCCCTGACTGACTTTAAATATAGCCCTCCGGGCAGAGACCCTGTATCTATAATACTCCACTTCCAAAAAGGTCTAAACACACACACAGTTTTTGGAGTACTCAACTTCAGAAACACAGACACTGCCATCAGGAACACTATGCCCCCCTCCCCAGCCCACCACCCTTTTGTTAAGGATGCACGTTTCCTCAGGAAGGTCAGATGGCTGCTCAGACTGCTCAGCTTCTCCTTTGTCCCCAGAAATAACTTCTGCAATACTGGACTGACCCAGAAAAACTCGTGATCCACCATTTGTTTCTAGTTTGGTTTAAGAGACTAAGGCTGTTGAAACACTGGCCCCAAGACCACCAAAGGACTGCTGAGTCCAGGCACACTGTAACCTTGGGCAACCTAAGGGGAGCTAGGTACCCCCTCTGGGCTTCTCCCAGCAGCGATAGTGGGGTGACGGGCTGTTGCGTGCTGATACATGTTTAATAAGCAGTTCTCCGGCGAAAGCCTTGGATTTGTAATGTCCACCTATTTCTGGGGAATAAATCACTGCATTGTCGCCAGTTTCAAGCTGCCAACATGAGATCACCAAAAGTGTCTTCACCCCCACCAGCCGACTCCAGCACGTCACTGCAGCTCCCAGCCATGCATTTAAGGGAAGCTGCAGTCTCCTCTCATAGAAAAGTTGCAGGCCTAGGAGCTGGACAATGTAGCTTTTAGAGGATCACCACACACATGCCCACGCCCTCCTCCAGGCGCTCTTCCCCACCCAGGGATCGAACCTGTGTCTTGGGTCTCCTGCATTGGCAAGCAGGCTCTAGCACCACCTGGGAAGCCCTTAGGGAATCACTACAGGGAGCCAATTTCCTGATTCCAGGGACCAAATGCCACTGCAAGGAGCAAGTGTCTACACCTACATCTTTGCACGCCCTTCCAACAATAAACTTCTAGGCACAGAACAGTTCTAGGCACCTGGCTTTCCAGGTGACACAGCAGTAAAGAATCTGCCTGCCAATGCAGGAGATGCAAGAGACACAGGTTCCATCCCTGGGTCAGGAAGATCCCCTGGAGTAGGCAATGGCAACCCACTCCAGTACTCTTGCCTGGAGAATCCCATGGACAGAGGAGCCTGGTGGGCTACAGTCCATGGGGTTGCAAAGAGTTGGATGCAACTGAGCATGAGTGCAGGCACAGAGCAAACACTGGCATCTTCCTTCTCTGAACTGTCATCAAGCTATATTTCTACCTCTTTTTATTTTTTCCAGTAAACATTTATCTGACTCTGTGCCAAGCCCTGTTCCAAGCGCAATACACCTTCACTCAATCTATCCTCACAACAGGTCTCTAAGGCAAGTATGTTCACGATCTCTGTTTCAACAAATGAGAAACCTGGAGCCCTGAAAGGTTAAGTAACATGCCAAAGACACACAGCCCTGAACTGCCTTTGTAATCTCCCATAAAGAGTAGCAGAATAAGGGCTAGAATAGAGACGCAGACATAGAGGAAAGACTTTGGACACAGCAGGAAGAGGACAGTGGGATCAATTCAGACAGCAGCATTGAGAAGTATACACTCCCTGTGTAAAACAGACAGCTAGTGGGAAGTTGCTGCATAGCACAGGGAGCTCAGCCCCAGGCTCTGTGACAACCTAGAGGGGTGCGACGGGACTGGGGGGGTGGGGTGGAGGCTGAAGAGGGAGGGGCCATATATATACTTACGACTGATTCCTGTTGCTGTATGGCAGAGACAAACACAACATTGGAAACCAATTATCCTCCAATTTTAAAAACTCCTTAGCAGAATAAATGATCAATCTTACAGCCCCTGGATGTTCTTCATATAGTTTAGATATGGATTCATGAAAAAATAAAAAGCATCATTCATACATAATTAATTAATAAGTGGAACCTAATAGATATCAAATATACTGATAAAATTCTTCCCAGTGACAAGTCTTGGGAATAAGAGCACTTTGCCATTGCTGCTGAAAGAGCTCCAATCTCTTGGCAATTGTCAACTAATGCTACATCAATATTCCTCAGAGGCTAGGTTATTACACTGATGGGTCTGTCTCAGTTATTGTATAGCTGTTATTGGTCATCAAAATAAGAACAATTTCATTCACCAATGTGTCATGTATGTATGGACCAGAGTTAGATGGGGTCATTTTTCAAAGGTTAAAAATAGAAACTAAATTTCTAACTAATATTTCATTATTAATAACCTAACACCACCTCAAGTTTATAGAGAATTTTATGTTTAAAAGTGCGTCAAATGTAGTCAATAGATCAATGGAATTCAGTCAGAGCTGAATGCCAATACTGGTTTCCACTCTAACACTATTCTGAATGCCAATTTTCTGTTTAATTTTATTTGGAATAAGATACAGATTCATATTGATGAAATAAAATTCATACCTTAAAGAAAGACGAGAAAATTTAAATGTAAGTTTATTTTCTCTGCCCCCTTGGGCCTCCTCCCTCCAATTGTATCAGCGTATGCCATTCACCTGCATTAACCAGACATCCTTAAGAGACAACGTTCCTTCTTCATCTTATAAAAGGTCATAATTCCCTATGAGCTAACCATCCTTCTTAATCTGGTAAAAGGCCATACTGACCCATGACTCACTTTGTACACAAAGATTTAGCGTTTGCAAATGGTCAATAATAACACGTCATTTGACAAATTATCCTTTTGCCTCAAAAACTTACATAACTGTGCTTTGACATCTAACAGGTGGAACAGCCCTCCCAGCTTTCTGAATGTCTTCCAGGTTGTAACCCTCAGGTTGGCTCAAATAAAAGTTCCAGTTGTTTCTTACCTCAACTACTGATTAATTTTTCATAAGCAATGTAGCAGACATTCAAAATTTACAAAGACTTGCAGAAAAAAAAACTCAGTCCTGGCAACCCGCCTCCTTTCCTTGGGCGTAAGTCACTATCAACAACTTCTTGCTCTCCTCCTAGGGATATTTTAGGCATACGAAGTACAAGCAAATACAGTAGCACAGGAAAGCTTATACCAACCATGGTGCACAAACGTTAACATTTTACACACATGGGAAGTTGGCCGGTTCAGTCTCCTGTAAAACGTGCGATTATAGCACAGAATTAGGGAAATGCCTAACCCTAGTGCCTGGCATGGAGTTCGCACTAAAAAACTCCGTGATTCTCTTTCCCCATCCTTCAAGAGGCCACGAGGTAAGGCATTTCTAGGGTGCCTCAGCGTCCCCAACCGCGCGTTGACTACAGATCGCCCCGCGCCCCCGGGGCCTCCAGCGCAGCAGGCCTGGGGGAGGCCCGGACGCGCGCCTCTCGGCCGGGCCGCAGCTGCTGCGCGTCCAGAGCCATCGAGGCTTGGCGGGGACCAAGACGGCCGGCCTGCGCGCAGGGTCTGCCCGGGCCGAACTGCTCTCCCCGGCATTCGGTTTTCTCCTCTCTTTTGAACACAACTCTGACCGCCCAGGCTGCGGCGCAGGTTAGACACGGCAGCTGCAGGAGCCTCCGTCAAGGCAGGCGCTCGAGAGCCGCCCCGCGGGGGCGCCCGGCCGCACGTGGGCCCCCGCGCCGGGACCCCGCGGGCGGCGCGCCGCGGGGGCGGGAGCCGCCTCGGAAGAGCCAGGCCGCAGGCTCCCGTTTCGAAGCCCTGAAACGCGGGACCGCGCGGCTCCCACTCGAGTGACAAGGCCCGGCGCGCACGCGGAAGCCCCGAGAGCCGGCCGCCCCGGGCCGCGCCGCGAGCCCCGCCCCGGGCCGCGCGGCGCACGTACGTGCAGCGGGCCGGCGAGGGCATGGCGACGCCCGGCGGGGCGGGGCGGCGCGGCCGGCCGCCAGGGGGCGCCCTCGCGTCAGCTGGCC